>CALSCQ010001652.1:0-7500 GCA_943704525.1 Pigoraptor vietnamica | reverse complement strand
GGACGGCGTCGTGCCCGTGTTTGTTCCCCTCCCGACCGTCAGCGACCTCTTCGCGGAAGGAGCCGTCGACAGGCACCTCACGGAGGTCCTGCGGCTGACACCCGCACAGCTGGGGCTGTTGGCGTCGTCCCGCACGGTCGTCCTGCTGCTTGAGTCGCTTGACGAGGTGGCCGTGCCTCCCGGCACTGACGTGCGGGCGATGGTGATCGGGCTCCTCGCCCGCAACCCCCTCGCATCCCGCGCGCGTGTTGTGCTGTCCTGTCGCGACGAGTTTTTGTGCGTGCACGGGGTGCAGCCGCTGGAGGTGTTTGGGCGGTTCGGCACGCACATGTACGTCCAGCCGTTCTCACCGGAGGACATGGCGGCGTTTGTGCGGAAGCAATGCAGTCGGCTCGGCCTGTCGCCCGAATTTGCTGCGGCGAGGCAGGAGATTGTGGGCGTGCTGTCGACCAGCATGGGCGATTCGCTGCGGAACCCCTGCATCCTGCACATGGCGTGTCGCGTCGAGGAGGCGCGCATTCGCGAGATCGTCGCTGGCACCGTCGGCCGGATCCCGGCGTCGAGTATCTACGAGGCGTTTGTTGTGCAGGAGATGCGCGGCGACGAGACGGGGCTGCGCGGAATGCAGGAGGTCTCGCTGTCCATGCTCAATCGCAACCAGTGGCACGTCACGCTAGGAGATGTCGCGGCTGCGTTTTCATCTCTGGGCGTGGGTGCGGAGGCGTTTCGGGCGGTGTACTTGCCCCGCATTCCTCGGCGAGTGGAAAGCGACGCGGACGACGGCGGAGTGTTCGCGTGGTGGCACAAGACGATTGGAGAGTACTTGGCGGCGCGCGCACTCTGGACGTCGCCGACACAGTCGCTTGCGTCCGTGGGACGGCCCTTCTCGCTGGACACCCCGGGCGTGCTGGCATTCTTCGGTGATACGGCTGTTGAACATCCGGAGCAGCGCCGGGCGGTATGTGATACCTGCCTGGTGCCTGCGGTGGTTCGGTCGCGGGGGTCCACTGATGCGCGGGTGCTTGCGGCGGCGTCCAATGCTCTCGCGCTCGCGTGCGCGTCGACGCAGCTTCTCCGGGAGTATGACTTGTCGGGGATTGTCGTGGAATGCGCCAACCTCGTGGATGGCGGCTTCACGCACGCCACGCTGAGGGGGGCAACCTTTCGGGGGTGCCACCTGCACCGCGCGAATTTCGACTTTGCGGACGTGCGCGGGGCGAGTTTTCCGTCGTCAACGTGCGAAATTATGCTGGCGCCTATCGAAGGTCACTCTGGAACAGTGGAAAGCGTGTGCTTGTCCCCTGACGGCGCGCTGATAGCGAGCGGCTCGTCGCATAAGACGGTGCATGTCTGGGATGCGGCGACGGGAAGCGCGCTGCGCACGCTGCAGGGCCACTCCGATGGTGTGGGGAGCGTGTGTTTCTCTCCGGACGGCGCGTTGATTGCGAGCGGTGCGCGGGACAGTGTTGTGCGAGTGTGGAATGCGGCGACGGGCAAGGAAGTGCGGACGCTGGAAGGCCACTCGGGTCCTGTGCTGAGTGTGTGCTTCTCCCCGGACGGCGCGCTTATCGCGAGCGGTTCAGGGGACGGAACCGTACGCGTGTGGGATGCTGTGACGGGCAAGGAGGCGCGGACGCTAAAGGGACACTCCGACGGCGTGAACGGCGTCTGTTTCTCTCCGGACGGCGTGCTAATCGCCAGCGGGTCGGGGGACAAGACGGTACGTGTTTGGGATGCGGCGACGAGCGCACAGCGGCGGATGCTGCAGGGCCACTCTGACGGCGTAAGCAGCGTGTGCTTCTCGCCAGACGGCGCGCTTATCGCGAGCGGTGCGTTCGATCGAACGGCACGACTGTGGGACGTTGCAACGGGCAGGGAAGTGCGGACGCTGAGTGGCCACGCGAGGGAAGTGATCTCCGTGTGCTTCTCTCCCGATGGCGCGCTGATTGCGAGCGGGTCGTGGGACACAAGGATACGTGTGTGGGATGCGGCCGCCGGCCACACTGTACGGACGCTTGAAGGGCACGCAAGCCCCGTGTCGAGCGTGTGCTTTTCTCCAGACGGCGCGCGGATCGTGAGCGGCGGTAAGGATGGGACGGTGCGCGTGTGGGATGCGACGGCAGGTAACGGGGTGCGTGCGCAGGACGGCCCCTCGGGGTATGTCATGAGCGCGTGCTTCTCCCCAAACGGCGCGCTGATCACTGGTGGGTCATCGGACTGTACGGTTCGTCTGTGGGACGTTGTGACGGGCAAAGAAGTGCGGACTCTGAGAGGTCACACCGACGGCGTAAACAGCGTGTGCTTTTCGGCCGACGGCACGCTGATCGCGAGCGGCGCTCGGGACGGAACGGTGCGCGTGTGGATCGCGGCGACGGGCGTGCAACTGCGACTGCTGGACGGCCACTATGGTTTCGTGAAGAGCGTGTGTTTCTCCCCGGACTGCGCGCTGATCGTGAGTGGGTCGGGGGACGGGAAGGGCCGCGTTGTGAATGCGTCGACGGGCAAGCGGACGGGGGAGCGAACGATACGCGTGTGGGATGTGGCGACGGGCCAGCTGGTGCGGGTAATGGATGGCCATTTTGAGAACGTGGAGTGCGTGTGCTTCTCTCCGGACGGCGCGTTGATTGCGAGCGGCGCGTGGGACAGAGCTGTGCGAGTGTGGGAAGCGGCGACGGGCAAGGAAGTGCGGATGCTGGAGGGCCACCCGGGACCCGTGTGCTGCGTGCGCTTCTCACCTGACGGCGCTCTTATCGCGAGCGGGTCTGGGGATGAGATGATCGTGCGCGTATGGAGCGTGGCTACTGGCAAAGAAGTGCGGACTCTAGAGGGCCACGAACTGGACGTGAATAGCGTGTGCTTCTCTCCGGAAGGCGCGCTGATTGCGAGCGCGTCGCATGACAGGACGGTACGCGTGTGGGATGCGGCGACGGGAAAAGAAGTGCGGGCGTTGGTGGGACACTGCGAGGATGTGCGCAGCGTGTGCTTCTCGTCAGACGGCGCGCTAATCGTGAGCAGCTCTGGTGACGGAACAGTACGAGTGTGGGACGCAACAGGCCTCGATGCGCCGACCGAGAGCCAGCATCCGGCTGCGGCTGCTGGGGATGACAGTGTTACTGCTGAGTCCCGTGCTGGCTCGTACTTGCGCGCAATTATTCGAAGGCCCTCGCGGCTATCGTCGTTTAGGGCACAAGGACCGCTGGCGGCGAGTGAAGGCGCGTCAAGAGGCCTTTACTCTTGCTTCGCCTCTCTGTAGCTATCATAAAGAGATCAGACTGAAGTGCTCTCGAAGTACGAGTGCCGACAGTCGTGGTGCACAAGGCATAATGTAACGAGTGTATTGCGTTGCATGTGGAACGCCGTCGGCGCCTGCCGGCACGCGCAATCTCACTCCAACTGAGGCGTGCGTGATTAAAGTGCATCCGGGGTGGGATTGATTTTATCAATTCCGGCCATTTTCTATGGAATTAGTACCAAACGCCTTTTTTGACGCCTTTTTTGTTCCGTCGAATTGGAATGGTGTGTCGACGTGTGCCGGAGTGCCCCACAGCACCCATCCTTCGTTCACAAACCCTTCATAATCCTCACTGCCTGCACCTTTCTTCTCTGCGTACTGCAACACGCGAGTGTCGTGATTCGTCGAAACTCATAATCGCAATTACGGCATCCGACTGAACCGGTGCCGCTCGTTCGCCGCTGAGCTCGCAAGCACTCAGTGTTCTCGAGTGCCCGCGGGACGTTGCCGGGTCCGCCGAGTCGCAGCATGCTTAGCGCCCGTTCGGCGGCTCTTGCCGTCCGGAGGAGCGCGCCCCTCGCAACCCTTCGCGGGCGGTCTTGCTCCGTGCTTGCGTTGCAGAGGCGCCAGTATGCCGCGCCGACTGGGCCCCACCCGAGCGAATCGTTTCTGAGCGGGTCGAGCATCAACTACGTGGATGAGATGCACCGCGCTTGGAAGCAGAACCCGGCGTCTGTTCACAAGGTGCGTGTCATGGGCCGAATTCGGCCTGCCGGCATGTCATCCTCTCATTCTTACGCTACTCTATTTTGACACGCCACCACTCTGGGCTCACTTTTCACGGCAGCAGTCGATGAATTTTCAGTTGCCAGTTCTTCAGCTGAAGTTACTTTTGTGTCATGGCTTCAGCTGACACGTCCTTTTTTCCCCCCTTTTTTCCCCTTCTCTCGCCTCGTCTGTCCTCTCAGTCGTGGGACGTCTATTTCCGCAACCTGGCTGTTGGCGCCAGTCCGTCGGAGGCGTTTGTCGCACCCCCGAGCCTCGGCGGTGCTCCGCAACGCCCTTCCGGCGGTGCTGTCGCGAATGCCGACGTCATTGCGGATCACCTGAAGATGCAGTCGCTCATGCGTGCCTACCAAGTGCGCGGGCACAACATTGCGAACCTCGACCCTCTCGGCATCAACGAGGTCGATCTCGATGCGGCGGTGCCGCCGGAGCTGCAGTACCAGAACTACGGCTTCACGGAAAAGGATCTCGACCGCGAGTTTGCCGTGGGGACGGCGTTGACGTCTGGGTTCATGAGCAAGGACCGTCCATTGACGACGCTGCGGGCGATTCTGAACCGCCTGCAGGAGACGTACTGCCAGACGATTGGCATCGAGTACATGCACATCCCCTCGCGCGAGCAGTGTGGGTGCCGTGGGGCTTTTGTGCCGGCGTACAGTATGTGTGTGTGTACTTGTGGGGGAGGGAAAGTGACGGTCATGTGCGCTGGCGCTCTCTCGGTTGCCGCCATGCACGTTGACTGAGTGATCTTTGGAGTATCTGGTTCTCAGGCTGGTCCGATATTAATAGCGCGGCGCGAGATTCACCGCAACTGTGGATTTGCTCAGGTAACTGGATCCGCGAGCGCATTGAAACGCCCAACAAGCACGCGATGACCACTGAGGAGCGCCGGCTCATCCTCGCGCGCCTTGTCCGTGCGGAGGGGTGCGTATACGCGCACTCGTGTGTGATGCGACTTGACATTTCTTTTTTTTTTTTTTTTTTTTTTTTTTGGTTGGTTTGGTCCGTGCCTTGGTCGGTCCGGCAGAACAGCCGTGTTCTGTGTTACTCTCTCTCTGACCTGACCGCCGACATGTCTGAACAATCCGCTTTCCTCCACGCCACGTCTGCGCAGCTTTGAGAACTTTCTCGCGAGCAAGTGGAGCAGCGAGAAGCGCTACGGCCTGGAAGGTGGCGAGGCACTGATCCCGGGAATGAAGGCGATCATTGACCGTGCGAGCGAGATTGGCGTCGATTCGATCGTCCTCGGCATGCCCCACCGCGGCCGTCTCAACGTGATGGGCAACGTCATGCGCAAGCCACTCGAGGCGATGTTCTCGGAGTTTACGCCGTCGATCGACCCCGATTTTATCGGGTCTGGCGATGTCAAGTACCACCTCGGCACGTCGCACGACCACGTGAACAAGGCGACGGGCAAGAAGGTGCACCTCTCGCTCGTGGCGAACCCGTCGCATCTCGAAGCTGTGGGCCCCGTCGTCCAGGTGGGCACTCTCGAGGAATACTTGGGAGAAAAACGAGAGCGGGCGTGCTTGAAGAGCGATGATCATGGCGGCGTTGGCGCTTGGAGTTAACCTACGTCAGTCTCAATGACCGCACGCCAATTTCGCACGCACAATGCGCTTACACGCACGAGTTGTCCGCGCCCCCAGGGCAAGACGCGCGCCGAGCAGTATTACCGCGGCGACCGCAAGCACGAGAAGGTCATGAGCATCCTGATGCACGGCGACGCGGCGTTCAGTGGACAGGGCGTCGTGTTTGAAACGTTTGGCCTCAGCGACCTCCCCTACTACACCGTCGGCGGCACCATCCACATTGTCGTCAACAACCAGGTGTGTACGGCGCCGCGTGTTTGAAAGTTTTTTGGGGGCTTCAAGCGGCAGTATCACGGCAGCGCGCGCTATTGCGCCCCTCTGTTTACGTTGCTGTCTGTGCGTACTTTAGATTGGCTACACGACGGACCCGCGCTTCTCGCGCTCGTCGCCCTACTGCACGGACGTCGCCAAGACTGTCGGCGCCCCTATCTTCCACGTCAACGGCGATGACCCCGAGGCCGTTGTGCGCGTGTGCAAGCTCGCGATGGACTGGCGGCAGACGTTCAAGAAGGACGTTGTGATCGACATTGTACGTGTGTTAATCGCTCTGCGGCCACCGTCGTGCATTCAATCGCTGGTTGTTGTGTGCCGTGTTGCGACAACAGTCACTGGAGGTGTCCCTTACAGCCATGTTCGCTGTGTCGCACTCTCTATCAGGTATGCTACCGGCGACACGGCCACAATGAGGTCGACCAGCCCGCGTTCACGCAGCCGCTGATGTACCAGAAGATCGCCAAGCACCCGACGCCTCTTCGCATCTACGGCGACAGGCTCAAGAAGGAGGGCATTGTGACGGAGGAGGAGATCAGCGCGGAGATTACAAAGTACAAGGAGATCTGCACGCGTGCGTACGAGGCATCCAAAACATACAAGGCCAAGCCCGGCGAGTGGCTCGAGTCGTACTGGCATGGTGCGTATGCGCATGTGCGTGCGAGGGTGGGGCGTGCGCAGGCGTGTATGGGGGGATCTTCAATGTTTCGCCGCAATGTCAATCAAAATATTTTCAAATTGAATTCTCTCCCCGCGCTCACTCTTTGGTGTCGCGAGAACGAATGTCCAGGCTTCAAGAGCCTCACGCAGCTGTCCCGCATCCGCGACACTGGCGTCGACGAGAAGGTCCTTAGGCGCGTGGGGCAGGTCATCAGCGGCTACCCGTCGGACTTCAACGTCCACCCGGCGCTCGCAAAGATCCTCTCGACGCGCCAAAAGATGATTGAGACGGGCCAGGACATTGACTGGGCGACCGGCGAGGCGCTTGCATTTGGCACGCTGCTCCTCGAGAAGAACCACGTGCGCCTCAGCGGGCAGGATGTCGAGCGCGGCACATTCAGCCAGCGCCACCACGTGCTACACGACCAGAGGGTGAGGCGTCCGACGGCTTTGGAATCAAAGTGCAGTGTGGACATGTGGGACATCGTGTGGCGTGCGCATCAGTGTAAGCACGCTTAGGCTGTAATTGCCGTACAGGGGCCGCCTTGACTGTTGTGTGTGGATGTACCGAGGCCATTGAAAGGACTCGGGATTTATAGTCGCTGAGTGTGTATTAATATCTGATGCATGGCGATTTCTTGTCGCAGGTGGATGGCAAGATGTATGTGCCTCTGAACCACATCGGGGAGGGCCAGGAGACGTACACGGTGACAAACAGCAGCCTCAGCGAGTATGGCGTGATGGGATTTGAGCTCGGTTACAGCATGACGCGCCCCAACTCGCTCGTACTGTGGGAGGCCCAGTTTGGCGACTTTGCCAACACAGCACAGGTGCGCCATTTTCGCTCTTCGCATCTTCGCCACGCGCGTGTTTGCGCGCTCATTGTGGCCCGTAACATCTTGACTTGAGCTCTGCTGCTGACCCTTCTCCACCTTCTGACTCTGAACCCCCCCTCCCCCC
>CALSCQ010001650.1:0-12412 GCA_943704525.1 Pigoraptor vietnamica | reverse complement strand
ATTTGGGAAATTTTACGACGCAGGAAATTCGGAAGACTCGACGTTGCTATTTATGAAAAATTTGGTGGGATCTGGGTAAATTTAGGGATATGGCGAATTTCAGAAGACCCCCAGTTTCGGCCCGGCTTGAAACACTACTGTTGTAGGGCAGTTGTGGTGCTTTGGTCAAAAAAACATGGCGTCCCCAGTGATAATCTCATCGCGCTCGCACATATTGACCCTGTACCGTCGCTTACTTCGAGCCAGCAAGGCGGCCAATGGGGCAGAGGGAGTCGCTGTTGTGCGCGACAAGTTCCGCGCCCACAAGGTCTGTTCGACATATGCATCATGAATGTGGACTATATCTTACGCCCTCATTTTTTTATCAGGACGAGAATGACCTTCTTTGTGTTGCGGAACTCGTGTCGGAAGCACAGCGGCGCCTCGACTTTCTTGAGTTGATGAACCCGCGCGGTGTGCGACGGGACAGCCGGCAAAGGGGTCGCGTGACGTACGTAATGCGCGACGGGCGCCTCGTCGAAGGCCACGCCGAACACGCTGTCCGCGGCAGCACCGTTTCAAACTGGGGACCCGGGAACCCCGACCCTGCGATGGTGCGACGCCACTGGGCGCTCTGGGACAAGCAGAAGCGGATGGGCCTATGACATATAGAGTGAGGGGAGCCCTTCTCAGCCGTTACGTCCGTGCGACTGTGCGCGACGAAAGCGGGTCGTTGCGAAGTTGTTACCTGCAGCGAACGCGCATATCACTCAACGCCAAGCACCACGGAAAGCTTTGGCTCGACACGCGTGCACAGCCAACGAGATAAACTTCATTTCAGCACTCCGTCTCCTTGGCCTGTGTTATCGTCGCCATGGTCACGTTTTGGATGAGGGCGCATCTCGCCACGAGGCGCATCGTGCACACGGGCCGACCTCCGCGGCACAGCGGCACCATCAGCGTGACCTGCTCGTGCCCAGCCGACACCAACTGCGCCAGCCCAAACGCGCCCTCGCCGATTTTCCTGCGCCGGTTGATATTCACGTCCGTCTCGCGACCGTCCCGCACGGCCTCCACGACGGGGGCACTGTGCACCAGCGGCAAATCGTCCACGCCGCCTTTCGACACAACAACAATGGGGGACTCGCGTCCGTGCTCGAACATTGCCGGCTCCGATGGTCGGGGTGGCAGCAGCCCAGAGCCGACCGTGCGCAATTGCCCGGCTGGGCTCGGTGACACTGGAACGAACGCACCGTCCGCGTCCCTAGCCTTCGCTTCCCTCGGCCGCGGCGAAGGGGGCACTTCCGCATTGCCAGCCTTCTCCTGCTTGTCCTTCGACTTGCCCTCCTTCTCGGCGCGCACGACGCCCACGGACACTCGGACGGCGCGCGACGCCACCTGGGCAGCGCGCGACTCCCACACATCCCACGTGGAATCAGACGTGCCCCACGCGACGGCGTCGGGCGGCACTGTGCTCAGGATTACGCCGCCATTGACCTCGACGACGGAGACCGCGGTACCGGCGGCCGTCACCGACATTTCGAGCACGGAGGGGTCCATCAGGTCCGGGCAGAGGAAGCGAGCCACAAGGCGCTTGGGCAGGTCCTTCTTGTCCTCGTCCTTCTCGCGATCGACAGAGCGGAGGAGATCGTTGAGCTTCTTCGCGGACCCGCTCTCCGACCCGTCGCCGCCGCCGCCCAGCGGCACGATCGTCGCCATCAGGATTTGGAGGCCGTAGTGATTGGCGCCGATTGCGGACGGCGGACGCGGCGCAACGAAGCGAACCACAAAGCGGGCGTACACCTGCGACGAGTAAAAGAAAGCAGCATGCGCCATCAGAACAGCACGACGAACGCAAACATGGCAGATGCGGTACCCACCGGCCGGTGATCGGAGACCATCAGTCGTCGTGCGCTGTCGTAGGCGTGCTGCTCCACCTCAATGCCTGGCATCGACTTCCACAAAACGCGGTCGCACCACTGCAGACAAAAGCGAAGCTCAGCAACGCGTCGCGAGCATGGTGTACTGAAGCGAGAACAACCCCCACCGCAGGGACCCTCTTCTTGATGCTCTCGTACGTTGCCGCACCAAAGTCATGCTTGAACGTCGGGGGAAAGTTCGTGGGGCCCTCCGAGAACCCGGCGAAGGCGTTGCCGGCCTCTCGTTCCATGTTGAGCTGATCGTGTCGCTGGAGAAACTCCCACCCGAGCGACATCGGGTCCTGGTGCTCCTTCGCAATGTGGCCCAGCACAATGTCGCGCGGCAGGTCGATTCGGTAGTTGAGATCGCCCATCCAGAACACAGCGTCAAACTCCGACGTGCAATAGAGATCCGTCGCGCCGACGTCGAGGCGGCTGACAATCCTGTGGTAATCTTCGGCGCGCTCGCGGACCTTCTCCTGGTGTGCGGCCTGTGCGATTGGCCACAGGGGACGTCGTCATGAGCGATGTGCCAGCGCCGTCCATTAACTTTAGCGTCGCTTACATCACAGCGATCCCCATGGGACTTCGACCCTTGCTAAATAATAGCAAGCGTGAACCTCCTCATATGAGTCCCCCCGAGCTACTCACCAAATGCGAGTTGATGAAGCAGAAAGTTCGCCCATAAAGCGCGAAGGATACCGACACGGCGCCCTTGTTGTACGCCACTGCAGCCGATTGTTGATATAAAACGTGTCAGTGACGGAACGATCAGTTCAAGTGGGAAAATATGCGAGCCCTTAACAACAAAACAGCGCCAAGCACCTTTGGCTATGCCAGTCCTCACGTGGCCGCTACGGACGCACGAAATGGCCGACCGAAGAGAGCGGCGTGCGAACACAAAAATTCGGATGCCGGCGCTGTCGCTTGCCAAATCTCTCAGCGTGCTACGAGATGGACAGGAGGTAGAGATTAAATCCAGCAAAGAGCGAATATGGACCAATACGCATGATTGGGCGAGAGAGCGGTAGAGATGGTCTGAAGAAAACGCAAGTCCCGACACAACACCTGGGCCCAAGGATGTTTGCGCAGTGCACCATGTAGTAATCGCGTCCGAGCGCGTCCTGGAGGAGCCTCGCGAACGCTGCCTCGAGCGGCACCGTCTTCGCTATATTGCTGACGATTGCACACTCTTGCACGCCCACGGTCACGATGTCCGCGTCCGTCGTGATCCACGTGGACAGCGAATCGGGTAATGGCAAATTCCCTGCGGCACGATACGGTCAGTACCGTCGCACTCTACACAACGACACGCACAGCCGAGATGGCTGCAGCGCCCGATAGTCCCACCGGCATTCCAAGTGGCGCAGAACACGCTCACTGCGCACGGCGCATCTTCCGAGTGCTGTTCCAGCATCGATTCGAGCACAGCGACACGCGTGATGGCTTCACGGCGCTGGTTGGTGGCGATGGTAAGCACGTCCCGCATGCGCGACACCTCCGCTTTGTGCTTCTCGAGATCGTCGACGAGTTCTCGGTGGACCTGTTTGAGCATAAGCAATTGCGACGGAAACAACGTAAGGTGGCCTGCACTGAGAGTGAATGGCACGGACAATATCAATCAACACAATCGCACCTTTGCAGCCTCGCGAATAAGCGGGAACGGCGTAAACACGTCCGCCTCCTCCCAGCGCTGTCGAGTGTCCGTCGCTTGCCGCGAGATGAGCAGCCGCATGCCCTCGTCCAACTTGCGCAGCGGACGCGTGATGCGCATAATGAAATACACGATAAGGGCTATGTGGCCCGTCACAAGCGCCACGGCCACGCACACCGCCACAATTGTCGTGTCGCGCCAGTGGGTGTCCTTGCAGTCGCCGTCGTCCGCGTACGCGTAGCTCACGACGATTTCGACGAGAAGCATCAGAATGGTGTAGCCGCCGATCCACAACTGCGTACTCGCGGGGTAAGCACGCAAACCAGCTCATAATCATGACAGGCCGCGACGGGGGACGCACCGTGACGATCCACTTGAACGAGAGGGAGAAAGGAAGACACCGGCAAAAAAGCACCATGTCGCGCTTTCGAGCAAGAGGGTAGACCTCGAAGAATGCGTCGGGCTCGCGGACAATTGGCTCGTGGAGCCCCGAGATGCGTGTGTCGGGCGCGGCGGTTGTGGGCCCACTCGGGCCATTCTGAACAGAAGGTGCGACTGAAGGAGAAGAATAAGCAGTCGCTCTCACTGGCACGCATGAACTGTGGGGGCGCACAACAGCAGCGCCGACGCAACCTTCGTGCAACTCCCGCGGGACACACACACACACACACACACACACACACACACACACACACACACACACACACACACACACACAACAAACAGACACTACACTTGCGCACGCATGATAGACACTATCACGACACACGCGACGGGTGCACATGGACACGTGCCGCGGTTTCGCATGAAACACTCCCACCTTCTGTGGCACCGTCGCTGTTTGCGCGTGGTGAGGAGGCCCTCGACACACTTGAAAGCGGAATATCCGCAGCAGCCTCTCCACTTCCCGCGACTGGTTCGCTCGGTCGTCGCGATCGCAGCTCCATCGCAGAAGAAAAATGCGGCGTCGTCGACGCACGGCGTTCGACGCTGTCGGGAAGCTCCATTTCCCGCGCTCACCACGGAGGGGAGCCCATTGATTTGCGTGTGAGAGCTCGATTTTCTACTGAAGCCACGACCCGGTTTGAAAAGGTGTCGACCGGGCGCCATGTCACGTGATGGGCGGACACAACATCTTCGCAACCCCGTATGCACAGGCTCCGACGGATGCACTCGGCTTTTGCGTCCCTTCCTCGCTTTCAGAGCCTCCCCTGATCTCAGTGGGGTGCTGTTCTTCTGCGGCTGGCGGAGGTCATTCGAGCCCCGTGAAGAATGCCGTCCGCGCGGAACCGCGAGGAGGAGCGCTTCCACATGGCCGTGCAGGCCGTGCAGAGCCTCCCCAAGGAAGGGCCCTTCAACCCCTCCAACGAACAGAAGCTCAAGGTGCGACGGGAGTGCGAGTCTGCTTGCATGTGGACTTGTAGCCGAGGTCTGACTCTGTGACTCTGTGACTCTGCGTCGGGTGTTCCGCAGTTCTACTCTGCCTTCAAGCAGGCGACGGAAGGGCCGTGCGACAAGCCAAAGCCGTCGTTTTGGGACGTCGTTGCCAAGGCAAAATGGTGCGTGTGTTGGGCCCCTGAAGTTCCCTTGCATCTTCAGCAGAGTTGTTGGTTGCTAGTGGGAGTACCCTGCGACATTTCGGACTCCGTGGCGTGCCCGAATTCTCTCGACTGTTGAAACCAGCTCGAATTCACTCGACTGTTGAATCCATTAACGGCTGACTGTTTTTTTTGTTTTGGCTGCGTTACGCGCACTGCAGGGACGCGTGGAAGGGGCTCGGTAACATGTCCAAGGAGGACGCGATGCGCATGTACGTCGACAACTTGCTCGCGGTGGGTAAGCCAAACGTCTCTCTCGTGCGTAACCTGCCCAAGCACTGCTGTTACGTTGCTGTGACTGAACGGAAACCTGGCCACAGATTGCCAAGACGCTGCCCAAAATGGCCGAAATCGACGCGTTTTTGGCGCGAATGGACGACACGACGTCCGATAGTGCGCCGGCTGCGGAAGTCGAAGCGGCGGTCGACGTCCCAGAAGCGCCGCAGGTGAGACGTCTGGCTCTGTCTGCAATTTCTTTTCACGAAGGTGCGGTTTGTGGTGGCATTGATGAGCGAGGCGGTCGGGGTTGGAGAGTAACGAGGTCCCGAACCGTGCCGTAGTACGCTGTTACTCCGAAGGATGCATCATTAGCGAACGCATCGGACCATTCGACTAAGGACTCGGCCAATGGGCCAAAACTCCCCGCGGAGGGGAGCGCGGCTGAGGCCACGCAGTCCCTCGCGACACGTGACATTGTTGGCATTGGTGTTTTGTTGAACGGACCGCCGCGCACGCCGGGACACTCGAGGATGCGCGAGGCCGCCATTCTGCGTCGCGCCTCGCTCTCTGGACGAAGGGACGGCGCACCGGTGGGGCGCGCGGTCGCAGTCCGCCCCAGCACACGCGCGCGTTGCATGAATTGGAGTTTGAACGGGCGTTTTTTCCCTTCAGATCTTGACACTTGCTCGTTCCATGCCGATCGCAGGTAAACGGCCACGCGGACAGCAACGACGCGTCGTCGTCTGCGTCGTCGCCCTCTCTGCGCGCCAATGGGACCCCGCGCAGCACGGCGACGGAGGAAGAGGACGTGTTCTGCGACCCGTTGGAGCTGCCGCCGTCCCAGGTGGTGGAGGCAAACGGAGGAACGCTTGATGACGGACGGGGCGTTGCGCCAGCAGCGGCGCACGGGATTGCAGCGGCAGACTCGAAGGCGCCCGTGTCAAGAGCCTCGACGGCGTCGTCGTCGTCGGCGTCTTCTGCGTCTGTGGAAGAAGTGCGCCGCATTATGGCAAAGACGCAGCAGGACCTCGAGAGGACAATGTCACGTGTGCAGGCGCTCGAAACGGCGGTGAATGAGTTGCGGTCAAGGCCGGTTCAGAGCTCTGGTTCGGGAGGGGTACGTGCATGTTGTCTCTACCCACTGATCACATGGTGCTCCATTTGATATTCATTTGCTAACACCTTCACCTCCAGGAGGCGTTGTGGCCGCTTGCTGAGACCCCTCGCAACACGCGCATATTTCTTATTCTCTGGCCCGTCGTTGTGCACCTTCTCTTCCGGCTGCTGTCGAGGAGATCGAGGCGGTGAGTGCATTTGTGTCGCTTCGCTTTTGCGTATGCATTTGCCAAATTAACATGCTACGTGTGCATCTTTCCCTCAGGCGGCAAGTATAAAGACAGGAAGCGCGCTCGAAATAAACGTCCCCTGTGCTTTAAAATTAGAGCTCCCGGCTTATTTCCATTGAAGTGAAGCCATCAGCCATCAGCGTGGAACACTCTTCAGAATGTGCGGAATGAGTGGCACGCTGGGCGTGACGTCATCAATCTTGCGAGACACCAAACACTCAATTGTTTCAGTTGGGCTCCGCGTCGCACGCAGCGCTCGCCACTCACGCCACACGCGTACGCGACATGGCAACTGCGCCTTGCTTCGGATTTGTACCAACAAGTTGTATTTAGCTTATGTGGTGAATATAGGCCGTAATCTATCGCTACACGTCCAAGACGAAAAAGATAGTGTGGTGAACCGCAAAGCAACGAAGAAAATGCTGCTACTCAAGCAGCTTTCGCGTCCTCTCGCGAGGGCGCGCGTTTCGGCCGTGGTCGCGTGCAACGTTGAGATGCACACCCAGTCGACAACTACGGAGGGGCGACACCATCGGCCGCACGCACCCCACCACGAGTCACACCGACAGCGTCCCAAAGGCGAGCAGGAGGAGAGTGACGAAATCTCGTCGTCGGTTCACGTCGAACAGTTGGTGACGAAGAAGGTCGTGTCCGTGCTGAAGGCGGCAGAGCCGGCCCTCAAGATGAAGGAGGAAATGGCACCCGAGGACGCCGAGCCCGTGTTCCACCGCGACACGCACGGCAATCTTGTCGCCGAGACGCCCACGGGAACGGCGAAGGTGCCCAAGACGAGCAAGGTGTGCGAGCATCCGGAACTCGAGGTAGCTCGCAAGCTTAAGGACCACACGCACATGAGCCACTAGACGATGCCCCTCTCCCGCTCTCTCACTCTCGCTCTCTCTCTCAGACGCTTTCATACCATGCAACCATCGTGTCAACAGCTTCGTGCGTGCCGCGAGTGCGCTGCGTGCGCTGCGCCGCGTGCTATTGTCACATTGCCCGTGCAATTGTACGTACACCATGGATGTACATAGTGTAAATACACGCGGGCAGGTCGAATACGTGCAGTGCAGTCGACGGGCTTGCAGTGATCAATGGAGAGGTTCTACGGGACGGCGAGAAAAAGCTAAAGGCAACGCTTTCTTAAACCTATACAGAGCACGCCACTGAAACCGAACCGTCACGCCGCAGCGGCCCCTCACGGAACGCAATCGGCGCCGCGAACCTCTCAGTACGTGGGCTTCGACGCCGTGTTGAGGGTCTGCTTGAGGTCCTCCGTGCCGTAGAGCTGCGCGATGCAAGGGTTCGCAAGAAGGGGAGTGAGCTCACAAATGCATCTGAAGCACGCCCACACCACAACACCCGTCTCCATACCTTGATGTTCTCGTTGGGCTTAATGTTCTGCCACGGGTGGGGGTTGCTCTTGCGGTCCCAGCTGCGCAAAGCAAAGGGTCAACAAACGAAGTAGCGCACATCAACAAACGAAGTAGCGCACACCATCCCTGTGGGAAGGCGCGGACAGCGCAAAAGCACAGGCGAAACCACGGATGCAAGCGATGCACGCAGCCCACCTCACATCCGGGTTGCGCGTCGCAAGACGGCCGAGGTACACGCCAGCACCCACGAGACCCGCGCCAATGATCGCAAAGAGAGGAACGAGCTGCGACGACAAGCGTAATGAGCACAACAGCGACTCGGGTGATGTACACGCAATCATTCAAAAACGCACCGCAGGCTCGGCCTTGAGAAGGTTGCGGAAACCACCGGCCATTTTCCAGAGCAAATGCAAGCACAAGGAGCAGAGAATAGAGCTGGGAGTGCAAAACAAAGCCGCCCTCTCACGTGAAAAGGGATGTCGGCTCTTGTGTCGAGTGCTCCCGCTGCAAGGAGCAAAACAGCGTGTGCGAGTGGTGTCTGCCCACAAACCCCATCTGCAACCCGCGAGGTGCATAGGGTTCCACCCGCGAAAATAAACTGAATTATGTCCGTAAATTTGTATTATTTTCGTGCGTTTTCACATTCTCACCGGCGGGTGCAGCAGTCATCTCAATCCGGGGCACTCTTGCGCAGGGGTACTAATCGGGGTATGCAACTCTCAATCCCTGCCTTACCACGGTCGCCAGGATCTGCATCCGGGGGAAAGTGCAGTGAAAATCTCAAAAATTATTTATTTTGCATTATTTTGCCCTCCCGCCAAATTTGTCGATTCCCGCCAAATATAGCATGCGGACAAACGCCTGGTATCCCGAAACGGATGTTCAACCCCCCTCAGCGCCTGTTTTATGCTCTTAGCCAGTTGCCCAAAAGTGCTGGGGAGCAGAAATGGGGTCTACTTTATTAGGATCTTCAGAGAAACACTCGTCCAAAAAAGAGCAATTTTTTTCATTTTTTCCACGAAAAGTCGTATTCGGAAATTGGTTTCTCGTGGAGCAATTTTGTCCGACCTTAGGTTGCCATTGTAGGGTGTTCCCGGACGATCCTGCAGTTGGGGGCATGTGAAAACTAAGCTCGGACAAAATTGCTCCACACAGCACAAGGATGTTTTAGGAAGTGACGCCTTTTTGGCCCACTAAGTATGGATACCTGTCCCAAAGTTTGATCGTTCAGTGTAGTTTGCGATCTCGTACCTCCTAATGCGCATTTATCAGCGCCTTTTTGTCGCAAGCACATAGAGGACCCTCTGCCACGTACAATAGAACCATCATTATGGGGCAGTTTTGCGCTTTGAGACTGAAAACCGTCAAAAACTTGGGAGGTAGTCACGTGACTTCGCGTAGCAACCGAAATCAGTTGACCCTCCGGTTAAATCAGTCAGTAAGTAACTTTTTACAGTGGCCACGCCGCCGTCAGCCTACGTTGAAACGAAGGTTGCCAAACGGCATTGCATCGACATTATTTCGTCAGGCATGGGCCGAAGTAAGAAGAAGGCCGAAGGGCCGTCTTTTGATGAAGCGACTATCGCGGCCATTGGCCGGTACGTTATGGAGGCGCGTGAGAATCGGTTGTACTCACGGCCGGCTGGGAATGAACCGCGCATCAGCGCCACCTCCGCACTCCTCGTGATTACGTGTCTCCTGTGTTCGAGCACGGGCACGGGAGGAATATCTCGACCGCCTGCAGCCGGCAGCGCTGGCGAAGCGCAACGAGCGAGCGCGAGCCGTGCACGTGAGCTGTCGCCGTCACGGCTGCCCGCAGTGCCGCCGCCTGTCGAGCACGATGCGAACGAGTGCTACTTCTCGGCCGAAATTCACCGCGACATCAACGCCATCCACGGAAGTCTAGCATGCGATGAGAAACGGCGCAAGCCATCTGCCTCGGCATATGAGACGGTGGCTCTCGTCCTCAACAAGCCCGTGTGGTATATTGAAGGATGGGTGCTTTGCAACCGCCACTACAAGCGGATTGTCGAAGGGCACATGACGGGCGCCCGGGGTCAAGGTGCGCATCGAACATGTGCGGTCGTGCGTGCGAACGGACAGAAATGTGGACACCGTCGTGGCGCCGTTATGCGCGTTGCGGACATTCACGCGATTCCGGCGCCGGTCTTCTCGTTGGTCGGGTTGTCGACAAGCGACTACATTTGTGATAAGCATCATCGCGAGCTTTCGAGCCATTGCCGCCGGTTGGCTACGCGAGACTGTGCTGCTTCCTCTTCGGCGGACACTGGCGTAAGCAGTGCCGACAGCCCGGCTGCGGACAGCGAGTCGGAGACTGGCGGCGCCTCGCCTATGGACACAGAGTCGGCGGCGCCAGGAGACTGTGGAACCGCGGCGTCCGCTGAGTGCCCGCGGCCGCCCGGTGGATGGATTCCAACGCCGCCGGCATCGGCCATTCCCATCCGTGAGGCGCTGCTCCGCGATCGCGCGTCGCCGATGTGCCAGCGTGTGGAGCGCGAGGCGCGCGAATTCGGTGACCTGCACGGCGTTACGCTGGCGTTTAGATGGGAACACAGTCACGACGACTTGATGATGCGAATTTTCGATGGCGACAGCAGGGCGGACTCTGACGTGGATCTCGTTCTGCTTTCGATCACGGTGCTAGTTACCGGAATGGAGTATAGCTCGGGTGAACGGCGGCGACCGCCGGCACCAGGCAGCGAGCGCGGGACGCGTGCGACTATTGTCGTGCACGGCAACGAGTTCGCTCTCTTCCTTTTCGACCACCCTTCCAGCGACCCCGTCGTCGCGGCCGAGTTGACGTCGGCCGCCGACATCAAAGCCGTGCTTGCGTGCGTCTCGGGATGTGGGCTCCCCGCCGGCGACGGAGACGGTCGGCTGACGCACTTTCGGGTGTGCAAGGGAATTCAGGCGGACGAGAAGACGGGCAACGGCATCAGTTATCACGATGAGGCGCATGCGCATCTCTCGACGCAGGACGGCATCGACGACCCGCGCTGCTACTTCTCGCGTGACGGCACCGTCGGCGACTTGTTGCGCAGTAAGGGGTGCAAGGGCGTCGTCAGTACGCGTCGGCCGAGGCGCTGCAAGGAGTGCTCTCACCTCGCGAAGTTTCTTCACCAACGGTCGGGCAACCAGGCGACTCGCTACCTCAACAGGCTTACACCAGAGCAGCTCATCAAGGTCGCCCAAGAGTATCGGGCCGACATGAACGCCTCGAACCGGAAGGTGCGTGCTCTTCGCGACCGACTTGTGCAAGTGACGCCGCGAACGAACCGAATCTTCTGCAAGGTGTTCACGGAAGTGAGCAAGAACCGAGCGTTTGCGGAGGAGCTCGACAAACGGCCTGTTATGAAGGAGCTGTGGGCGAGCCAAGCGGAGAACATCGCACGCTCTCACCGCGGGAAGAAGGCGAAGCACGGCTACCGCTGGAACATGCACGTCATCAACTTTGCGCTGGTCATCTTTTGCCACTCGCGCGCGGCATACGCTACGTTGCGCGATATGCTTTATCTCCCGTCGGAACGTACGCTCCACGAGTTCATATCGGAGCTGAAAGTGGACGAAGGTTATGACTACAAGCTACTTGACCAGGAATACGCGCGGTATACGTCGTTTATGGCCTCGAACGCCCGTGAGCATGACGACGACGTCGACGCCCGTGCGCATGACGACGTCGATGCCCGTGCGCATGATGACGACGTCGATGCCCGTGAGCATGACGACGTCGACGCCGACAATGCGGCTGAATCCGGTCAAGAGGGCTCGGACTCGGAGTCGGCTGGTGTCGCTGCCGGAGCTGCATCGGACTCGGAACGGCCCCTCTACGACTTGTTGGAATTCGCGTGGGCATATCCCGCTGAGTGCATAGCATCGACGATGTCTCATCACAAATTTGCGGCACGCCTCTGCGGTCCCGACGCATCTGTGCAGTCCTTACTCGAGTCAGCTGTCTTTCTCGCGGCTGCGTCGACGGGCGCGGGCTCGACGCTTCTAGAGGATATGTTTAATGGCGCTGGCGGTGACAGCGTCGTCTCTACGCTTGCGGGGGACGAGGACGTGTGTCGAGCCGTCTTTCTGACCCCGTATTTTCACGAGCTTCCGGAAAACGCGACGTTTGTGACGGACGCCCTCGCCGACATCGCCGCTCGCCGTGACGATCCCGACGTATGGGAAATTATTTCAATGTACCCTTACAAATTTGAGCAGCGGCGCGGTCACCCGTCTGGACTTTTTTTCGTTTGGAAAAGGAAATTTGGTTACCTTGTAATAATTTTTTTCGATACAAAAAATCATAGAT
>CALSCQ010001647.1:0-20113 GCA_943704525.1 Pigoraptor vietnamica | reverse complement strand
TGCTCTTCCGATCTACCCCCCCCCTCCCCCCCAACCCCGGCCCTCAAACAAACACACATACACATATACACAACGCCTCTCACGTGCACAGCACAACCGAACAGTCCAGACAAAGCACACACCTGTCGGCGCCGTGTGCGAGCAGTATCTTGACCGTCTCCGGTCGCCCAGCACCCGCCGCAAAGTGCAGCGGCGTGCTCTGGTTGTCGCGCGTTTTGCCGTTCGCATGTGCGCCGAGCTGAAGCAAACTGCGACGAGCGGCCGTCTCAGCACGAGGGGCGTCTTTTGTGTGTGTGTGTGTGTGTGTGTGTGTGTGTGTGTGTGTGTGTGTGTGTGCCAAGCCACACAACACTCTCTTGATCTTATGGTCTTTCCAAAAAGCTTGCGCAGCGGTGTGAGAAAAGAAGCCTGCGTGGAACACAGACCAAAGTCGACACCGCAAATCTGCCGCACGATTTGAAGCCACTGAAACCCACGCGTTGACGGCGGCGTTCTTGCCGTACCACGACGCATAGTGAATGGGTTGCCACCCGTCATCATCGAGGGCGTGCACGTCTGCGCAAGCACACGCCGTCTTTGAATTGCGCACAACACGCGAGAACAAGCATGGACGTTATGCGCCGTGAGGAAATGGACAGAAGAACGGACTTTTCGTGCGTCAATGTAACAGACAGGTGAGATGCCAGCCCACCGGCACCGCCCTGCACTAGCGCACGCACTCCGTCCGCATTGTCTTCGCACGCAGCCGTGTGCAGCGGAAAGCGCTCGCGGAACGCCATTTCGTTGTCCGAACGCAGTGAAAGGAGGCACGATACTCACAATTACTCAAGTAAACAAACTGATTCGCGCCTGTTACAATCCACGTGCCATTACCGACCCGCCGAATTCTTCAACTCGCCGGCCAGCAAACGGATCCTTGAGGAAAACCTTAGCGTGTGCGCCACTCGCGTCTCCACAGCCATGAGCTGCGTGGGCGACACTACGTCGGACCCCAAAGCAAGGGCGTTCGAGGCGTGGTTGCGTGCGTGCGGGTGGCCGTGTGGCGCATCAGGTGTCGGCCTCTCTTGCGCTGTGTTTGAGCACACGGGCCGTGGGCTCCGTGCGGAGAGGGACTTTGGCGCGGGCGATGTGTTGATCTCAGTGCCGCGGTGAGGAAAAGCCGGCGAGTGCATGCTGTTGCTCCTAATTGCTGGATTCACGCTCACGTCGTTTCGAATGCATGCAGGCATGTCTTGCTCACATCGCGAACGGCAGCCGAGTCGCCCCACTTTGCGCCGTTGATTGCTGCTTCGCAAGTGTCACTTACGCCGCTTGAGACACTTCTCGCATTTCTTGTGTTCGAGCGCCTGCGCTGTCGCGTGTGCTGCGATGGATGTGCCTCGCTGTCGTCCGGCGATCAACGGTTGGCATTGTCGTGTGTTCAGACCCACCTGCTGCTTGTGTGCGCTGTTCCACGTGTGCGGTATTCACACGTGTGCGCTATTCACACGTGTGCGCTATTCACACATGCCTTGGCTTAAGTCACGAGGGACACGCGTTACCACACACCTTGCACATAATGTCTTATGTGTCGTCGCACTCTTATTTCCGGCATAGAAGGGGCGATGGGCGTGTGTTGTGTTACCACCCATACCTCGACGTCCTCCCGGAGTTCTACGGTACGCCGCTGTCGATGGGCAGCGCGTGCTGGAGCCTCATGCCGCCGGCCGTTGGGAGCCTTGCGTCGGCGCTAAGGGACAAGTGCGTACGCAGTTGGACGTTGGAACTATTTGTCATGTGCGGTCGTAGTGCCCGCTTGACTGCCATAGGGTTGAGAGATGTTGATCCTGTGCGATGATCTCGTACGCATGACACGGCACTACGACTGACGTCTAGGCGCACATGCAGAGCGTTCGCGGCCTTTGCGGCCATCGAACGCTTCTTTGCGTCGCTCCCGAACGCACAATGTAAGTGTGCGACACGTGCTTTGCAGCCACGTGGTCCAAGCATGGACGATCTCGTGTGGGCGTGGTGTGCTGTGAACACGCGCTCCGTTTACGTCGACGAGTCGGGCGCCTTATCTCAATCGGCGGAGGCGAGGTTACGTGGTGCTGGGTCGCGCGGGGATGGGGCACACTACGCACTCGCGCCGTTTCTCGACATGCTCAATCACTCGCACACGGCGGACGTCACGGGTGACTTTGATGTCGTCGCCGGTGCGTACGTCATTAGGACAAGGACGCCCATTGCGAGGGGGACGGAGGTGGGCAGTGCGGATTGTTGTCGCTGCATTGGGCGTGGGTGTTCACACAAGCGCTCTTGGGCGCACGCTCACACTCACCCGCTCACATACACACACTTACATATACATTAGTCCTGTCTTCGTGACAGCTCCTTGTTAATCGGTGCAATTTCTCACGTACTATGTGCGACAGGCCTTCATAATGTACGGTGGCCACGACAGCGTATCCCTTCTGTGCGAATACGGCTTTGCGTCCGCGGACAATCCGAACGACGCCGTGGCGCTCGATGACTCGTTTGCGAGCATCATGTCCCTCGCGTGGGTGGACTGGGGTGTTGTTGTGGGAGTGCTGTCATCTCGCATCTCAGTACGCTGTTCTGACCCTTGCATCGTTGGTTTCCACCCCCTCTTTGCTAGAAAACGCGACTGTTCGTTCGCCAGAGGCTAATGCGTATCTTGTCGCAGGGCCAGCAGCACGCAGGCGGCCGCGACGCCCACAGCCCCCACGGCGGGGTCTCTTCGCGCACTCGTCGATCTGTGGATGGGCAGCGAGTTGCGGTCAGTCGTGCAGAAGCCCGCACACTCGCGCGCTCCCCCACACCCACGCGCGCCCCACCCGTCCAAGGCGCTGCAATCGGCCGCGTCGATTTCTTTTGCGACGCTGTTCGAGTCGAAGCTTATGGAGCGGAAAACATACACGGTGCGCGAGCATGGACTCCTCGCGTCTCTCTCATGCACGTTTGACGGGCCGTCCTATCGCACTCTCGTCGCCGCACGAACACTCGCGATGAGCAAGGCGGAGATGGCGGAATGGTCGTGCGTGATGAGCGGGTCGGTGCTTTCGGACGAGAACGAAGCACACGCGGCGTGGCTCGTTGCGCTTGTGTGCAAACGAGAACTGGCTCGGCACGGCGTGCGCATCTCGGTCGCCGACGAATGGGCCTCGCGCGCCATTCTCGAGGGCGTCGACGCGCCGTCGTCGTGGGTGTCATTCGTGAAGTCGGCTTCCGGTGAAAGTGATCTGACGGAGCAATTCAAAAGTGAGGGCGCGCGCGTGTTTGGCGCTTGCGGCGATTCGGACAGCGCAGTGCAGGACGTCTTTCGGCGGTGGCAGGCGCACGTGGGCGCGCACGGTGGCAAAGAGAGGGAGAGGGGATACGCGGATGTTGTGTGCGCGCACTGCGATAACGTGCGGCGCGTGTGGGTGGTATCGGTGGGAATGCTGCTTGCCACTCTTGTGTGCGCACGAAAAACACTCGAGGGCGCCAAACGGTAAACACAAAGAGATTGCGTCAATTTGAAATCTAAATGGACATGTTTTCCATAAGGACGGAAAGAGTGCTCCGTTGGACGCGCGTCGCTGCACACGCACGCGCGAAATTCAAACCTACACACTATGCAACCCCCTCGTGCACGCGTCGTCCACACAGACGCTTGCTGTAACCCCACGCTGAATCAATGACACCGGTCGTTAAAAGTAGCAATTTTCAGGCCTTTGGCGCGGGCCGTGGCTGGGGAAGGCGGTGCTTGGCCATGTTCGCGTCGACGTCGTAGTACGTGTACTCGTTAAATTTGTGGTGCTGCGTGCATGAGATGCGTGTGAGAGTTTTGAATCACAGCAAGCGCGCATACAAAAAGGACACGACAAGCCATTTTAGAAGACAGCTTGCCTGTGCGCAAATTGACTTGGGAACACCCTAACCGCTTACACACCTGCGTGTTCTTGTAAACGGACGAAGCCTCCGGGTCGGGCATGGGGACGCCCACGTTGGCGCTCGCCGTGCCCACGCGCGGCTTGAACGGCTCGGGCGCAGCAGCTGATGTCGCATTGGCGACGATGATGAGAAAGGGAATACAAGGTTCCGACGTGCGAGTCGAAGAATGCGAACACACAGAAGGTACGAATGTACGAATGCGAATAGACAGACGCAATGGAATAAACTGCGAGGTAGGGGCCAAAACGAGACGACCAGAAAAAAAGGAGAGAGACACCGTGCCGCATTTGTCGCATGACACCCCAAACGTACCCTTCGGCGCCTCCGCCTTCGGCTGTTCCTTGGGGGGTGCAGCCGCGGGGGGCTTTGTGTCTGTCGCAAGCAGACGACTCAAGCCAACCTACGATTAAGAGCGAGAGTGCCGTTGCGTAAACAGCCACACCACACTTGTCGCACAGCGACCATGGAGGAAATGAGAAACGCACCCGAAAAGTCCGCGCGACATTAGGTACCCTCGGCAGCATTTTCCACAGCGCGGCACACGCACGCAAGCGCCGTTTACACAAAAGCGTCCGTGAGGCGGATGTCGGCCCTCTTTCACTATCGGCACCATTTGGCATTTGCATCACAGTGACGTCAATAAGCAATACCTTTGCCGTGTCCTTTCAACCATTACCGGCCCGTTTGGTTGCTGCTTTCCTCGTTACCCTTACCCCCTCATTTCTCGGTCGTGCGCAGTCCGTTGTCTTCGTGCTCCCTACACTATGGCGTGCTGCGATTCCGTCCGCCTTGCCGCCGAGCGCGGCCACCGCGACTGTCTCGAGTGTCTGCGCCGCGAGGGGAAGGACATCGTAGGCGAAGTGCACAAAATTACGATCGAATCCAAGCTGGGCGACTCTGCAACGCTCGAAAGGGAACTCTCCTTCAAAGGCACTGTTTTGCTTAACCCGGACTGGTGTTTTCACTCGCTAGACGTCCCACCGGCCGAGTATCGCACGGCGCTTCATTCAGCGTGCGCCTTTGGCCACCTCGAACTCGCACGATGGCTCGTCGTAGAGGGCGCGTCGATTCATTGCGAGATATACCCCCGCCTTGGGTTCACGCCTCTCTTCTGCGCCGTCAATTACGGGCGCCACGACGTTGTGCGTTGGCTTCTTGAAAGTGGGGCCGATCCGAATGCGAAAGTTGTGGAGCCGGACTACGACCAATTGTATGCCGACTTCGATCCGCACGCTGAGTACGTCATGTCGTGTTGGTCATTGTGTGAGTTTATACATCCTCACTGCTTATCGTTACACCCTTTTCACCAGCCGGTTATTCAATAGTTTCTGCACAACCGTGCACGGCTCTACGCCAATCTTCGTTGCGTGCGAGGTAAGCATATGTCTTGCCAGTGTCCTGTTCGTTCAAGTCTTCAAGCATGTCCTCCGCTCTATATACAGATCGGCGACGTGGAAGCTGTACGCATGTTGCTCGAGTTTGGCGCGAATCCATCGTTGGGGCGGCGCCACGAGGATTGCTATTACGAGGAGGACGGCCACGAGGGACCACTTGCGGTCGCCATTCGTAACAGTCGCATCGATATTGCAGAGCTTCTCGTCCGCGCTGGCGCCGACATTCACGCCGAGTGTGTGCTTGCGAATTCGCTCGATGCCGGTGTCGAATTTGTCAAGCTGATCGCGGCGAACGGCTTTCGCATCGACCGTGCGAGCGAGTCGCGTTGTTCAGTGGGTGGCGTAGGGTCGGCGGAAACGGCGATGTACTTGATCGAAAACGTCGAGAATTTTTGTACTTCCGAGATTGGACACTCGCTGTTGGTCCGGTCGGCGTCGTATTGTTTTTTGGGGGACCAATTTCCTGAGTTTATTTCGCGGTTCGTCGCTCGCGGTGGAGATTTGAATCGTGTTGCGCGATGGGAGTACATGTCGAATGTGTACATGTGGGCCACGCTGTTGAGTCAAGCTGTACGTCGATCGGGCGCGGATGTTGTTCGTTGTCTGCTCGAGTTGGGGGCCTCGCCAAACGTTTGCGTCGAGAGTGTCAACCTATGTCTGGATGCCATCTTGCGTTGCGAGACCCTCGACGACGAACGGTTGCGGGCGATATTCTGTCTGGCGCAACATGGTCACCAACTGGCTCGTCCCTTGTTGTTTTTCAACCTCGATAGTGCGAGCCACCCTCGCACATTGTCGTTTGAAATGCCACTCGTGTTGCCCAAGATAGTCCAACCAGACGAATTGCACAAGAAAAGATCTCTCTTGGACGTCCTGTGCGTGAGCGAAGGTGCGCGGCCAGTTTGGCCGGCTTGTGAGCTGGCAGTATGCGTTGTCGTATGAATCTCTTTTCACGGAATCTTATGGTTTGCAGGTCCCGGCAACGTTTCCACGCTTTTGCATCTGTCTCGACGCGCAGTCATTGTGCATTGTCTTCTCTCTCGCAAAGACTGGGAATCGGCGCCCCAATGGCTGCGCGCGTACATATCTGTCGACTTACTTCTCTCGTGAATGCCCTCTCCAATTAACAAGACACCTTCCCCTCTTTCTTACCGTCAATACAGTACATAGAAGCCCCGTTCTTTTCTTATTGCTTCAACACTCTCGCGGCAGAGACAGAGAATAAACGACAGTGCAAACAACACGATAAGGGAAAGCGGTGACAAGGACGACGACGACGCACCCAAGAGGGAAAAAAAAATTGGGTGAGAAAAAGGATAAAGTACGAAACGAGGATAATATGATGTATACAAAGGAGGCGGCAAAACCAAAACCATTGCGGCACCGCGCAACTCCCGCACTACCACTGCGCCCGCGCCGCTCGCTCAGTCGCCAAGTCCTCTCCCCGCGGCAAAAAAAAAAAATTCAAAACAACATGACGGGGCAATATCGAGCAGATGGTTTGCGCCGCTCAGTCGAATGCCATCTCTTGGCTCTTTCGCACGCAATTTTGCACCTTGCGCCTGAACTCCTCTCGTCGCTCACGCCAATCCTTCTGCTCAGAGAAAAACGGACAACAGGTTAGTATTACGTACGACGAACTGCGGAAACATCGGCGTGCGCCACGCCGGAACATAGAACATTTCGCCCCTACGGCAAGGTGGAGTACATCGCTACGCTCCACGCTCGCACGGAAATTTCACCGCAAGACCCACCGCAGCATCGAGGTTCGCCGGCGACTCATCGTTGGGGTCGGACAGAATCGAAATGACACTGAGGAGAATCGTCTCGACCGTGTGGATGGGAAGCCAGCGCTCGCTCGCCTTCTCGTAGCCCCACTTGTCTTCGCCGGGCTCGTGCAAGATCGAGATGCACACGTCGCCGTTCGAGTGCACTGCATGCAGGGACCACACCACAGTGTCAGAGCATGCGCACACACATCGACAACGACATTCACAACACCACACAAGGAGTCGCGCCAGGAGGCCACAAGAACGTTTTGTCCACGTGCGTAAGTGCTCACCGTTGGGGTGGTAAATCTCTGTGATGAACTTCATCTTGGGCGGTCGCTGCGGGTATTCCTTCGGGAAGATGAGGTGGGCCTTGAAGAAGCCGCCCTCGTACAGCGTGTCCGGCGGGCCAATAATCATGACCTCCCACTTGTAGAAGTCATTGTCGTCAATGAGGCCCGCGCTAAAGCCCTCGACGGGGTTTTTGCACAATTCTGCAGAGAAGAGGGATGCGATGCACAACAACATGAGTACGCGCGGGTAATTGCAGAGGGCGCACAAGAATTGTGACAACGCACAAGACAGCAGCGAAATTGTCAAGTGGATGAGGGTGAAGAGGGCGATGTCGCAGGTGGAATCGAGACAAAAGGCACAGTTAGAGGCGGCGGAAGTGTACGTGCTCAATTGCAGCGCTGAAATGCACAGCTTACCTTGGAGCTGCTTGCGGAGCAGCAACGCGCCCTGTTCCACGGCCATTATCCGTTACTGGTGCCGCACACTCGTACGGCTCCGAAATAGAGACACAAGATGCACGCGAAACGCAACGCACGCAGCCGGAATGCACTGAGAAGTCGCCTCTCACACGTCTCGTCGCGTAAGAAAACGCTGTAGAATGCGGCAATAGACTAACGGAATGCTAGACGGCAACGCCCTAGTACACTCGTCGTGCGAAAAGCACCCCTTTCGCAGGTCCTCTGGGAATAATACGCTTAAAGCGCCGTTCAACGCGTCCACGTCGAAATTAATGGCGTCGCTTGTAGGGACAGGGGAAAGTGCGCGAAGTGAGCAACTGCGCGCGTGTGTGTGTGTGCGTGTGTCAATCGTTGTCTCGTACAGCTATTTGCGGGCGATTTATTACGCGCCATCCATTTTCATAGAAATTTCCATACTTAGCGACGTATCGATTTAGCAAGCCTCTGAGTACGCGTCATCGGTGCATTATATTGAAAAATTGCCGCAAAAGATCCGCAAAACCTGACACAATTTCAGTTCGCAGTCGATGGATCGATTCGACGCACTGAAAATCGACAATTTCATGAGAGTGTTTCGGCGTTTTTCAATGTGCGAGTCCCGAGCAGCCAAAAATGAGATCTCCGCACTGCCCCACCTGGAGACAGGGTGACTCGACCGTGCCTTTAGATTGAATTCAACACACTATTTTCCACAATTTCACCACAAATTCAACTTACAACCCCACCCCGTACTCTGTCCGCGTGTCGCAAATTGGAATTTTGCACGAAAAGGGGCCAAAAAAATGGCGGGAGTGCCGCGGATGCCGCGCATTTTCGTCATCAGTCACGTGATGTGTTACGTTCTGTTACAATTCATTTCGGCCACCAAAACGGCGTGACGCCGGACATTCGCTCACTCACAGCCCACTAAGAGGGGTCATGTCGGTGTCCTGAGGCGGCGCAAGGGGCGTCGACTGCGGGTGGGAGGCGTCGGGTGCGCCTGTAATGGAGCCCATGGCTGGCGGCCTGCAGCAGGGAGTGTGGGTCAACACCACTGGCGACATTGAGGGTCATTGGCGACTAGTACTGCGATAATCGCTGCCAGCCACAAGCAAACGGGCGGCACATTCTGAATGGTGTCATGTAAACGCGCCGGTGCTGTTTCGTGTAAACGTACCCCTTCTCCACGGTATGGAACCCCTGAGCCTGGACTTCGGCGTCGTTCACACTGCACGCGATGGCAAGCACCGACGTCAGAGGTCACCATGACGTGTGTTGAGTCATGTTAGCCCGAACTGTGTAAAGTGAGAGCGTCGTCTTTGGAGCGTGCAGCAGACAACTGAAAATCAGACAGTGTCACTCACGTGCCCGAGATCCCTTCGAACGTCTCGCGTTCGTCGGTCGGGTTGGCTCGCTGCATGTCATTCCAAGCGGCGACCGAGGGGTCCGCAGCGCCCTGGTTGCTGTGCAGCGCGCGGCGGGGGCGACCGAGTTCGTCCATGTTCGCAATAGAGCTTATCGCGATACTTTTTTTCTGTTGGGGTAACTTGTCGTATAGTTGGAGGTAATGTGAAGCTTCTGCGATTTGTCTCGTGAAGGCGTGAGAGACCGACGCATGCATGCAGTGTGTTCGTGAACTGCAAATTGCACGGCGCACGTTGCGTACACTGCGTGTGTGTGTGTAATTGCACAGAGATACGGACGAAGGGCGGGAAGTGAAGAGACAAGGCACTATGTGCGCCGGTGCATACCGTGCATTCTTCTACCGAAACAGTCAACAACATGTGGGCGCGCCTGACAGGGGACCTACTGAGCACGTGCGGACACCAATATAGAACTCTTTTTTTTTTTTATAAACCGAGGGACCAGCCTCGGGCTTTTTAGTGTGTATATACGAAGCTGTGCGTTATTGCAGCATCTCAACAACGGAACAACGGCGACTGCTTGCGCACATCAGCGCCGACGTCTCCGACGCCGCTCACGCCATGTCGAATCCCACGCACCCGTGAGTGATCGCCGCAACGAGACGCTCGCGCAGTTCCTCGTAGCTGCGATAGTACGGCAGCTTCAACTGGCTGAAGCACGTGGAGCTCTCGGGGAGGCTCAGCGGCGACGCCGACGCGTTCATCGTGATCGCCAGGCTCGACGGCCCATACGCGCCTCTGTGGGACCCGCAGAAACCGCCAAACGGAGGACGGGACGCGCCCGTGCAGAATTGCAGGAGGGCGACGCGCTGCTCGTTCGTGAGCGAGCGCACGGCGTCCCAAAACCACGCGCACTGGACGGCACCGGGCACTTCCGAGTCGCCGTTCGGCGCGTCGCGGCCGGGGAACGTGGCGCTCGCACGCCAGTCCTCGACGTCGATCGCCTCATTCTCGTCGCCAAACAGGACGGTGCGCAGTTCGTACGCGCCAAACAGCGACTGCACGAGCGGCTCGGGGACAAGCGCGTTGAAGCCCCGCTTGGCCGCGTCCAGCTGGTGTGTCAGCCCAAACGACGTGGCGTGGAGACAGAAGGCGTCCACAAACTGCCGCTTGTTCGCTTCGGTCACGGCCACGTCCTCGCCGCCGGCGACAAGCGGAACGTTCCACGCCCTCGGCAGTGCCTCCTGCTGCTGCTGTTGCGCCGGTGAGTTGCCCGTCTCCTCCTTGACGGTTGCCTGTTCGGCGGCGACAGGCGCTGCGCCGCTGTTGCCGGCGTTTGACGCCCCCTCGTTGTTGGGCACGTCAAACACGCTCGCAAAGTGGACGACGGCCTCGTCTACCGCCGCGCTCGCCGCCCAATCGATCGACGCCGCAAGCAGCTCGTTGTCGCGCGTGGGATTCGCGAGAGGTGCGCGAGCGTTGCGACGCATCATTTCTGCGACGGCCTGAATTGAGGACTCGTCGCGGCTTCGGCGCATCAAGGGCGCAGGGGGAGGAGCGCCAAACCACCCGTCGTCGTCAGCAGGCGCTGTGCTGTCCACACGGGGGCCCAGCCGCGCGCTCGGCTCCCGCGCAGCCTCCATGGCCGCCTGCAGAGCGTCGTCGACGGCCTGCATGGCGACCTCGTTGGGCTCCCTCCGCGAAATGGGCGCCTGCGCCGGCGGGGGCACGTCGCGGGACCAGCCGTCCGCGGCAGGGCCTTCGGAATTGGGCTCGGACCCCACCTGACCAAAGATCCACTCAAAGTCAACGACTTCCGACGACGGTCCGGACATGGCAAAGCGGCGCATGGGGATAACGCCGCCAGCGGGTTCGTTCCGCGTGAGAAAGTTGGCCTCCGGCGGGGACATCGGCGGCGGCGTGCGAAGGCGCTCGGGCTCGCCAGACGGCGGGGACGGGGTGAGCACGCGCCGCGGAAACGAGTGCTCGGTGAAGGGCACCGTGCGGCGAAGGCGGAAGGGCGGTGTAGGCGAGCGCGCGCGCCGGAGACCGCCACTCGGGACGGACTCGTCGCTGCCCGTTGTGCGGGACGGCTCGACCGGCTCTTCATCCTGCCCGTGGTAGAGGCGTCCGAGAGAGTGCCTCCTGCGCATGAGCACGCGACGCCGCTGCGCAAAGGCGCGCGCTTCGACGCTTTCGTCCTCGATCGAGCTGTCCGACTCGTCGCCCCAGTGGACGACGCCCTCTCGCACGCGGTCAGTGAGCGCCATGACGCTGCTCCGCACCCGCTCGAATTGCTGCAGCAGCGAGTGGATCGAAGCGCGCTGCGGCTCGTGGGGCGCCTCGGCTGCGGAGGGTTGTTTGTCAGTGAAAAAAAGAGAAATGGCCTCTCACATCCAACGTAAAGGCAATATCGGGCCAGCCAGCGCAAATGCACTACACACGGACTGCGCAACCACCCGCAAGACCAACAGAGAGCACGAACACACCTGCAGCCGGCTGCTCGGGCCGCTCCTGCACAGTCGTCTGCAAGCGCCTGAGCGTAGTGTCCATCTCACGGCGCCGGCGGAAGAGCTCCACGTACGCGCGGTGTCTGTGCGAGTCGCCCGCGCCCCCGCCGAGGGTCGGGACGGGAAACGAAAAGGGCGCGTCGACGGCATCGCCAAAGGCCACTCGGTGCGCCCACATGCCCTCGCGACGCTGTCGCATGCGCCACATGGCGTGCCGCGGCCACGGACTCTCGAAGGGAAGCCCCGTCTGGTCAGCCTGGAAGACGCGGTATTGGTAGTCGAGAGGGAGGAAGGGGGACGCGCGGAAGGACTCGGCAAACGTGAGGCCCAAGTCGGTGACATCGTTCTCGAGAATGTACCTGACGGGGAGGAGAGGCGCTTCAGTGTACGGCAACAGCAGATAAAATGGACATGCAACGTCCGTGCAGCGAGAGCATGAATTGGTACGAACACAAACGGTGCGAACGCCGAGCACACACCGTATCTTCTTGTTGTAGAGCTCCTCGTCAAAGTCCGCCATGTCCGCCGGGCGGAGGGGTAGTCCCATGAGGTGTTTCACAAACGGAATGGACAGCCGCAGGGGGATCGAGACGCCCTTCACGAGCGCAACGGCGAGCAGTCGCCCGAAGGCCTCGAACGCCGGCAGACAGTCCTCGCCGACGACAGCCGCGTTGAGCGACGGGTGAAGGGTGACCCCGCCGTCACGTGACTCGAACAGACCAACAGCGGGGTCTGCGAGGGCGCGGAGAGCGAGGCAGATGCCCTCACGCGTGACTCCGTCGCCGTGACCAGGCTCGTCCGCGAAGCTCACGGCTATGCGCCTGCACGGGTGCGAGACGAAGTGTGAGTCAGCATGGCTTGACTAGTGAATTGCATGTGTTCGCTAGTGAGTTAGCACGTGCTGGCTAGTGGATTTTGTGCGGGCGTACGAACTGGACGAACGTCTGACAAGCGTATGGGAACAAACGACATGGCAGGAAGCGCACAACACCCACATCAGCGCGTGTGCGTCCATCCGGCGAATGGGAGAGCACACGGTCGATTCGAACGCCTCGCTGCGCATGAGCGTCACGCGACCCATCCTGTCCGCACGCAACGCCTCCATGTCACCACGCGGCCGAATGTCCCCGACCTTCGCCATAAAGTGTGTCCTCCGCCACGTGATCGGGACGGCGTGTCCATGCCTCTCCAGCAAGAACGAGAGCGTGTGACGGAACCCCTGTCGGAGGTCCATCGCCACGCGTCCCAGCATCGCAGACACCAGCCACAGGTGCTTACGAAGGAACGACGCGAGGCGAGTGCGCGGGATGGGCAGCGTCGAGACGGGGTCCAGCTCCGGTTCGTCGTCGCAAAACTCGTTCAGGGCGCGGTCGATTCCCCCACTCGCAACGACCTCGTCGCACGTGGCGAGCTCCGGGCACGCCTCGAACCACAAGCTGCCGGCCGCGCCGCTCTGCGACCGAGACAGGTGATCCCACCCGCAGAGGGCAAACTCGACGGCCTCTATCTTCTCCGGCATGGCAAACGCGAGGCTGGGGACGTCCGACGACTTGTGGTGCGACTCTTCCTCCAGCTGCGCCGCGCGGCACTCGAGCACAGACCACACCGTCTGCAGCGGGTCGCGGGGAGGGAGACCGCCCGCTTCCACGAGGCGCGCCGCTGCCGCCGCAGAGAAGGGATACGCGCCGATCTTCGCGAGGGCCTCGCACATCGACACAAATTCGACCGAGGGCAGCACCGTCGCGGGGGACAGCAGCGTCTTTCCCAAGAGTTCGGCGTACTCTCCCAGTCGGGCGACGAGCGTGCACAGCGCCGCCAGTCCAGTGCGGCCGCTTCCCTGAGCGTCGTCCGCCCTCGCAATCGTCACAAGCGCGCGACGAAGCGTGGCAAATGCGTTATTCGCGCGCTCTTCGCCAACGACGCCCCGGCTCGCCAGCAGCTGCGGGCACATACTCGCCGGGTTGGCACCGCCACGAAGGAGCGCGAGGACGCACGCGTCGGCTCCCTTTCCACACGCAAGGGCAAGCGCCGTCGCGCCATCAATGTCCTCGGCGTCGACGTCGATATCCACGCACTCCCATCGCGTCGAGCCAAGCGGCGAGCGCGAAGATGCCCACGACGCGCGGCGCCGGACGTCGTCGGGAGACGGAATCGAGTCAATGTCGGGCATGTCGATATCCCACGCGCCCAGATCAAACGGCGTCGGCGCATTCGGCGCTTTGGCGTCGCTCTCGCTGAGGGACGCGGAATCGCGGTGGGCGCGCCGTGCGCTCAGAAAGACGCGCGCTTCCGGCGCCGTGGGCACGACGAGCGGGCCCGACGGTCTGCGCTCGGCGGCGGCTGCCGTTCGCAGGGCGGGTAGGGATAGAAGGTACTCGATGCACTTGGCCGAGTCTTCGGACGGCGCCTCGCACGCGGCGTGGAGCATTGTGGACAGGCTCCCGGAGAGCGCGTTGACGCGTGCGCCCTTCGACACGAGTTGCCTGCGATGGGGCGACAGCGAGTGGCAACAGCGAGTGAGAACGAATTGGAAGGTGACACGACAGGGACGGTGCAGGGTGCATAGGTTCGTGAGAGATGAAATGGAAACAGGACGCAGGCACGCGGAAGAGCGGCTAATGACGAGATGCGCACTCACTTGACAGTCTCGAGCTGGCCCGCCCGCACGGCGTAGTAGAGGGGAGAACGTCCGCCGCCGTCGAGGTGGTCGATGTTGGCGGACAGATTGCCGAGTATGTAATCGACGCACTCGCGCCTGCAAACGGGCGACGAACAACAAATGAGAAACGGTACTCACAATGAAAGAAGAGAGTGCATGCGGCCCCGCCTAACCCTAACTCTAACCCCCAACCCTCTCGATGCGTGAGGGTGGCGCATAGGGAGGAAGGTGACCCACCTCCCACTCGCGCACACGACGTGCAGAGGCGTCGAGTCGTCCGAGAACAACACCGCCTCGTTGCTGTCAACATTGTCCATGAGCCACCGGAGTGAACACACCTTTCCCGAGAGCTCGCCTGCCAACGCATAAAGCGGCAGTGAGAAAAAAGAGCTCGATATTGTTAACAACGCACTCTCACGCAACAAAGGACATGCACGTCCACGCACCGTCCTGGAGCTCTGCGAGGCGTATCCTGCGCGACCGATCACGCGCCATATCCCTCAGCACGTCCTCCGCGTGTCGGCGCATAAAGGAATTCTGCGCACAGTCCGTCACGCTGCGGCCGTCCGCAGTGCGCGCCGAGACATCGGAACCGGCCTGCGACGGTAAGGGGGGTGATTATATATGAGACCCCTCGCATCCAAACGCACACACGCGCGCACGCGCGGGTAGACACGAGCACACACAGAGCGACTGGCGCACGCGCACGCACCTCCACAATAAGCCATTCGAGGCACGGTGCCTGCGACGCCGCCGCCGCCACGTGCGCGGGCGTGCGGCCGTCTTCGGCGCGCGCATTGACGCGGCAATTCCCCTGCACGAAGGAGAGGTTCAGCGCGATCGAAGCAGAGGCATCGTGACACGCAAGAATGCAACCTCTCACGCCAACAAACGTCGCCCATTAAAAATAAAAAAAATGTGCGCGATCAAACTAAGGGCGTAGAGGCTCTACATCCCACGGACGGCAACCCCACCTCAGTGATGAGGACGCGGCAGCAGTCAATCGAACCCGCGTGCGCTGCAAAGTGGAGCGGCGTTTCGCCCCCTTGCGCCCGGGCGTTCGCGTCGATGCCCGGCACGCGGCACAACACCCGACACAGTTCCGCGTTTCCCTTCTCGGCGGCCACGTGTAGCACAGTCCGACCGGAACGATTGCGCGCGTTACAGAGGCGGCCGGGGTTTCGCCCCACCCGCTGGGCATCCGGGGCAGCGGGACCCGCGCCAGTATTGCTTGCGCCCTGTGTTGGTTCAGGGATGTCGAGCGATGCAAGAAACGCGGCACACGCGTCGTTTCCTTCGCCTGCCGCGTAGTGTGCGGCGAGACTTTCGTCTTGTGCACGCGCCCACACGTCCGCACCGGCGTCGAGGAGGATGCGAACGCAGTCGAGCGCAGAGTGAGTCGGCCCCTTCGCGGCGTAATGGAGGGGAGTCTGGCGACCTATCGCGCGCGCGTTGGGATCGGCGCCGGCTTCGACGAGCGCACGCACGCATGCAGTGTGCCCGTTGCTCGCCGCAAAGTGCAGGGCCGTCCGAGATGAATGCGTTGCAGCGTTGGCGTCCGCACCCTGCGAAAGGATGAAATCAAATCGGTTCGCGATTAACGACGCGGGAATGCGCACGGTAAATTAACGTGCACGCGGGGACGTTTAACGTTCACGCTAACGGCAGGTAGACGCACACACGTACACCAGTCGCACACACAAAGACGGGACCTACTGACGGGGCTCGCGAACACGCATTACACAAACCCACCTGCGACAAGAGCCACACGACGCACTCTACATGGCCTTCCGTAGCAGCAGCATGTAGATACGTCTGACCGAAATCGTGTGCGCGGTTAATGTCGCCCGTAACGAGCATTAACGCCGCAAGGTCCCCACGCACGGCCGCCTCCATTCTGTCGCACGGCAGGCTACAACGGCGCTAACCAGAGGGATTCAACCGCAGCCCAGAAGGGCCGGTCGCGGCATGAGACAAGTCCGAATGAGAGGAAAATGCCCCTCGCGTGGCTGGTACACAGTGAGTAGTGGCAGTGTTCGCTCTCTGGTCAATAAAAGGAGGGGCAGCGTGAACGCTTTCAACGTGAAACAGAGAAATAACCCGCACGGCGAAGATCGGACGAGAGAAGGGGCGCGCGCGAAGTGTGTGCGTGCGTCTGTGAGAGGCGGTATGCCTATGCTTGCGGAAGGAGAGGAGAGGAGCAGACAGACAGCAAATCGCACTGCGTTGTCCCTTCAACTGTTGCTGGATACGCACACAGAGCGTCATCGAATTTTTGGACAGGCGTGGGGTCGCCCGGCCAAATAATGCGAAAATTCAGTCCTAATTTTCAAATTTTTTGGCACGCAGCCAATATAATATTTGAAACACCGCACACGGCACCCCGGATGTCCGTTACAATTCTGTTACAATGGCGGGCCCGGTCACTTCACGCTCACATGCAGCATTCACCTGGCTGTGAAAGCGCACGGCAGGTCCTCTTTTGCGCAGACGCAAAGGTCACGCACCCTGGCAAATGGAGAGCGACGGCGACAAGGAGAAGGAGGCCGCCATAATCACGGGCATTGACGATGCATTCGACGTTGAATTGGCGGAAGAGGCGAGTGACTTTCGCTGGAGTGGTTGCACGACGCCCCATCTTTATGAGTGCCGAGTGTGCGGGTCAAATAACGGTTGAGCACCGTACGAGAGCCGTCGATGTTGTTGCCCTTTGCTCACATTCTCCGTGCCCTTGCAGGCGAGCACGTGTCATTTCCAGTCTGAGCTGAGGGACATGGCGTATGCGCTGGGCGTGCCACGGGAACCCGCCGAAGACGTCACTATTTTTTTGGAGCGCCACGTGCAATCGGAGCTGTTCTCGATTGTACGTTTTCGTCTAGCACGGATGTTCTGTGGTTTTGTTCAATGCGGTGTGTGTGTGTGTGTGTGTGTGTCTGTGTGTCTGTGTGCTGTGTGTCTGTGTGTGTGTGTGTGTATGTGCGCGCATGTGCGTGTGCGTGTGCGTGTATGTGTGTGTGCGTGTGCGTTGGGCGTGTGCGTGCGTGTGCGTGTGCGTGTGTGTGTGCGTGTGCGTGTGCGTGTGCGTTGGGCGTGTGCGTGTGGGTGCGTGTGTGTGTGTGCGTGTGCGTGTGCGTGTGCGTGTGCGTGTGCGTGTGCGTGTGTGTTTGTTTGCGCGTATTTTATAACTGCGTGTTCTGCGTGCACGCTCACACACATGGCCCACTGTGGCACGTGCAGGTATGCGCCGCAATGGAGTCTGCGGCAGTGCGCGCTCAAAAGTCGATGGCAACGGACGACGTCCTTTTCCAGTTGCGCAGTGACGCAACTATCACTAAGCGACTGCTCGATTACCTAAGGTAGTGACTCGTATTTTCTTTCACCTTAACCTTTGCCTGGCCGATATGTGTGTGTGTGTCGCCGGATTTTGAATCACACACTCACACACACACGCGCGCATACTCACACACACGCACACGCGTTCCTTCACGTTTGTATCTTTTCGATATATGTATGGACTGAGCGCTCTTATTTGCCTTGGCAGATGGCGCGAAGTGCGACGGCGTGTCGAGAAGGATGCTGTCGGCGAGGATGACGACGAAGGTGGGCGTGTGCGTGTGTGTGTGACGTAGCATCGATTTTCCCCACGATTGCTTGGCATTTTCTGATGTTGTGTTTTGTGAACACGGTTGCAGATGACGCTGACCTCGGCGTTCCTGCCGAGTCCTCGGGCGAGGCGGGGTCGATGCCTGTGTCCGGGGGCGCTGCGGGGACGCGCGCTGTGCACGCGGCGTGGAGCCTGCTTGACGATGTGTATGCGGCTGCCGGGATGGACGACGCGGGGGAGTGGGAGGCCGACACGGACATGGCGGCTGCGGACGAGCTGAGGAGGAGAACACGGGTGCGCTTCTCTGCTCGTGTCTTCCTGTCTCTCGTCTCCCTATCTTCATGTTGCATGCATTCGCGCACCACATGATGTCTACTGTTCGTGAGACTGACGTTGCTGGCGACTCGCAGAGGGCGGACGCATTCACCAAGGCAATGTCGCACGACGAATACCTCGCGTATAGTGAGCGAAGAAAAGTGGGTCGCGAGTGCTTCAGCACATCGTCGATTGTCACACACGCGCACCCCCTCAACATACACTCATCTATGCTTCGATGCCGCCCACCTCTCCTGTCGCAGGTGGGCTTCGCGAACAAGAAGAACCGCAACAAGTTCAAGGCGTGGCTCTGCGTGCCCTTCTCTCTCCACCCGTCCGCCGTCCCGCTGGACCCGCAGGTCGTCGCCGCGTACCTCGATTTTGCGGAAGACGTCGTCGATGCGTTGTCCATCGTCGCGTACGAAATTGTCGCGCGCACTGTCGAGGGCTCACTTCTCGTGAAGGAGGAGAGGGAGTCGGCGACCGCTGCTAGCGCCACCGCGTCGCAACGGCGGAAGGGTGGCGAGAGGGGTGCAGGAGAGCTCCCCCCGAAGGACGCTACGCCAAAACAGGCGCGGGGGCAGTCGAAAGTTGCCTTGTTTAGCGCGAGTGCCCAGTCGCAGCGCACGAGCATCACGCGGGAGCACGTGACCGAGGCACTGCGACGGATGCGGAGGTGCAAGGGGCCCATGAGGCTGTTTGAGCGCACGCGGCCACGACCTGTAGTGTTGGCGCCGCCGCAGGTGCAAGTGCGCGAGTGAGCGTATATGAAATTGTGTGGAACGCTGCAACGGGCTTCTGTGTAACATAGCTGTCGTAATGTGCGTCCTGTTCGGATCGATGTTGTTTTACTCTGAATTCAGTACGGGCTGTCCAGTGACAGCGCGGTCGGGCGCAACGCAAGAGACTCTGCTAATAACACATGACGCGCATGTGTGTGTGTATGTGTGTGTGTTTGTGTGCGTGAGAGAATGACGCAATTGAGGTACGACGGGGGAGTACGGGTGCGGCGTCGTGCGGTCACGTGCGACGTTGAGCACGGTCGGCACCGAAACACGACGCTCAGCAAAGAACGAGGAGTACGCAGTAGTATGCACGCGAGCGAACGCGAAAACGGACGCAGCGACAGCGAGTTTTGCTTACGCCGAGTCGGCCTCCTCCTCCTTCGGAGCGCGCTTCTTCTTGCGCTTCTTCTTCTTCTTCTCGCCGCCGGACTCCTCAGCCTGCGCGCACCCGAGTGATAACACACGTCAGCAACGGAGCGAAAAAAAAAAATCATGTCGCTTCGGAGCTACAGGTGCACGCAACCCAACGAACGACTACCGTGCAGGCGCAGTAATCCATACCCCAACATTCAGACACTTGCAACCCCCATACACCGCATTACTCGGACACAGCGCAACCCACCCTCTTCGCGGCGTCGGCGTCCGCAAGTTGCATCATGTCCATAGGCATGTAGTATGGCCTCTCTTCCGAGCCGTCGTTGCGCTCGCAGTCCTCGCCTGCTCAAGAGGTCACGTGTCAGAGGCGATAAGAGTGGGCGACACAGGCACGCACATTGAATGTGTGCACGTGGCAAGCGCAAATGGGGGGAGGCACTGTGTGCGCACTCACAGAAGCAGAGGAAGATGGTGTCGACCGCCATCTCAAACACGCTCATGAAGCAGTGACCGACAAAGAACCCGAACACTGCGCTCGATCAAATTCGGTACAGTTAGCATCGCATGGCAGTTACAGACGGACTTTGCCACAGCACGTGTATGTGCGCCTCTCTCTCTCTCTCTCTCTCTCTCTCTCTCTCTCTCTCTCTCTCTCTCTCTCTCTCTCTCTC
>CALSCQ010001646.1:0-10104 GCA_943704525.1 Pigoraptor vietnamica | reverse complement strand
TGTGTGTGTGTGTGTGTGTGTGTGTGTGTGTGTGTGTGTGTGTGTGTGTGTGTGTGTGTGTGTGTGTGTGTGTGTGTGTGTGTGTGTGTGTGTGTGTGTGTGTGTGTGTGTGGAAAGAACTGTGTCGCAGAATATATTCTTACGTTATCCATTGTTTGAATTGCTTTAGTTCGTGCGGGCAGTTGCCGAATTTATTCCAGCCAATCGGCGCTCATCTCGTTGGGAGCAGCCAATCAGCGCTTTAACCCCATGTTACTAACCCAAATGAATTCTTTTTGTTCATCACACAATTTCATCCGTAAGAAAAAATACATTCGTGCCCAGAGATACTTCTGACTCACACACACTCGCACAATGGACGCACACACACAGCGCATGCCTCTGCCGCCGACAGTATAAAAAGGCGGAGGGCCAACCGGTCAGTGGGACCAACAGTGCCGGCTCCCGAGCTGAACCGACAACCACACACAAGCCAATCGCAAGATGTGCAACACCAAGTTCACCCGTGCGTTCCTCATCGGCGCCGTCCTGTGCGTCTTCACGGCCCACAGCGCCACCGCGTTCCTGCCCGGCTTAGGAGAGGAGCTGGAGAAACTGGGCGACAGGACGGCGGACTGGGCCGACAGCCGCTTCAAGGCGTGGGGAAAAGACTCGTGCCGCGTGGACGAAGGCGGTCACCCGTACCACCCCGAAACCGTGCGCAACCGTGTCCGGATGAAATTGGACAACCTCACCAGCGCGCAAAAGACAGCCATTTTCAGCAACAGCGACGACGGCTGGATCGTAGGCGTGAGCGGCGTGGACAACTGCGGTTTTGAGGCATTCATGCGCGAGTGCGAGGCAAAGTGCAACAAATACGCGAGCGAACTCGTCGACCGCACCGCGACGACGACCGAACCGGTGGAAGCCGTCACCAGCCACGACATGATCCAGTATAAGTCGGAGTTTTGCCGCGCCGGAGCCTCAGGCAAGCGCACGTGCGCCGGAGAGGGACGGTGCGGGTGCGCCGTGGGCCTCTACACCACCGTGCGCGGAAAGAAGACCGACCTTGGCCGCGACCTCGGCCACCGCTGGGCGTTCAACTGGGGCGACCCCCTCGGCGTCATCCGCGAGGGCGACTACCTGCGCAGCGAGAACGGCGTCCACACCTTCGTCGTGCAGGCCGACGGCAACGTCGTCATCTACGGCCGCGACCGCAAGGTCTGCTGGTCCACCCGCACCAACGGCCGCGGCAGTGCGCCCTTCTCCTTCGCCGTCGGCGACGACGCCAACCTCGTCCTCCGCGACGGCAGCGGTCGCGTCACGTGGTCGAGCGGGACTGCGGGGGGCAAGGAGGCCGTCATCACCCTCCACGACGACGGCAACCTCGTCCTCCGCACGTCCGGCAACACGTTCGTGTGGGCGTCCGGCACCGCCTGCAGTGCGTGAGCACAGCGCGCATTTTGCCTCGCACCTCACACGCGCCAATTAAACCACTCGGGCGTCCAACGAATTGAGAGGATTACAAAGACGAATAGTTGTCCATCCGTGGAAGACTGTGACATTCCTCGTCGCAAACGACGCACGCATGTGCGCACACAGACACACATCCAAACACACCCAGCGACGCACGCGCTTTCATAAACACACACAGACAAACACAGAACATAGGCACACACGCACACGCAGACACACACACACACACACACACACGCACACATGAACACACACGCACACACACAACACACGCACACGCAAACACACACACACACACACAAAAACAAACGCACACACACACACAACACACACACACACACACACACGCAGGCCCACACACACACACACACACACACGCAGGCCCACACACACACACACAATACACACACACACACGCACACAGCACACGCACACGTAGGCACACACACACACGCACACCCAGACACACACACACGCGCACACGCAGCGCGCGCGCGCACACACACACGCACGCACACACACACACACAGACTAGGCGAAGATGGTCCCATCAAACAGCCCTCCGAGATGACGCGGCCGACGGCGGCGAAAACTTCAGCGCACACACACACACACACACACACACACACACACACACACACACACACACACACACACAAAACGCACACATGCATGCACTCTCACAAACACAGCAAAACGGAGCCGGCCGCAAGCTCCGTCGCTGCGCAGATGAGAGTTACTTGACCTGTAAGTAAGTGCGGGCAAAAAGAGGTGTCGCTTAGCATGGTATGGGCGTATATCCATCGTTTCATGCGAAAACGAGCAAGGGCAACTGGAAATCGTTGGTTGCTGCCTGAAGCAAAACACAACAACCGCACATCGCCCTCAATGCGACTGGCGAGTGCGAAAGCGTGCATAGGGCATGAAGGAGCGTTTACTGCGCTGCCGACATGTTCGAGAGCACAGTCAAGCACAAATCCTATGCTACACGACGCACACAACGGTCCAAATTAGCGAGATCTCGGACCAAATTTGGTCGAGTGTCACGTGCCGGGCCCTTGGAGTCGTTACTTGTGTTACTATTTAATTCCTCTCCCTCGCGATCCTCCATATTTGGCGCAAAGCATGACGTCGTCACTTCTGAAACAGCTGACACTCGATACACACACGCACACACACACGCACACAGAGACTGAGCCAACCCACCCACTGGCCCCCACACCAATCCACACCCACACACGGTCACCGTCGCGCGCGCTCATACTCGGAGGCGCATCGCACAAAAACGCCAACGGCACAACTTCTCCGCCGTCGGCGTGTTCTCTGAAACTGAGGGGCGCCGCTGCGCAGACAATTCATCAAAAAAAAAAAAAAAAAAAAAATAAAAAAAAAAATGGATGACATTGTGATCGAATTCGCCAAGGCCTTCGTGGCGCAATATTTTATGTTTCTGTTGGTACGTCGCTGGGCGAACGGCAGGACCGGCGGGGGGACGCTGATCCAGCACGCGTCACCGACAACCAGCGCTGCCTCTGCGACTGCTCACCTCGGGCGTCCCCCCTCGTATCCCGAGCAGCTCGCAAGGTATGACTAGTCTGTTGAATTGATGAGCGCCCATTTTCTTTTTTCCTTTAAAAATTTCTTCTCTTTTTTTCTTTCTTTCAAAATGTCGTCGTGACCGTCTCTGTCGCTTTTAACTCGACCACTTACCGCCCTGACTTTCCGCAGCATCGCCGAAATGGACATGGCCATCGCGCCACACATGGCGGAAAACTTGCGCACGACTCACTTTATTCGCCCCGCGTCTTTCGAGGGCGCACCCGCAGCCGACGACAAGCGGAAGATCTACCTTATGGCATTCGATGAGAGACAGTGGGGTGAGCACGTAAGCCCGCGCGCTACTGTTGTGCATGTATGCCAGTTTGTGAGGGCGCGTTGCAATGGAGTGGCGGGAGAATGTCCGCGGGAGAGCAAACGGCGGCAGTGTCGGGTGTATTGTCGCGGCTGTCTGCAGTCGGTGTGGCATAATTGTACCAACTTGTACGTCCCTTTGGGCCTTCGCGTTATTGCACGTTGTCATTCCTCTGGTCCATGCAAGGCCGCAAAATAGCCGCCGGCGGCGGGAGACATGTCAAATTTTTGTTATAATAATATTGCCAAGTAACGCTCCACGTTGCAACGCGCACGACAGGCGACGTCATGGTGAGCCTCCTCAAGACTTTCCTCTACTGGAAGGGCTGGCCGCATCGCGACAGCTTTGCATGGCTTGCCAATAGTCTCGGCGCCGTCCACCGCAACGTCGGCGACTACTGCAAAACCTGGCCAGACATGCCGCCGCGGGCGCACCTGAAGCTTCTCGCCGTTTGCAAGGAGTTGAAGCTCAGGGTGTTCGAGGCCGTCGACGAGAACGGCGAGCCGTGCGACATGGCGAGCGTCACGAAATTCGACAAGAAGGCACTCGAGAAATCGTCATCGAACGGCAAGCGCCAGGAAAACCCGCTCCCCGTCACAAGGGCGTCGTTTGTGCTGGACGACATCAGCCCCAACCAGGAGGCCGACGGTGGGTTTCTCAGTGACGACAAGCTGCATGCATACCCACGGCGGATCGGCGCCCCTGCCGTGACCTAGCTTCGTTATGCTGTGCGTACACTGCTGTTAACGGCGTCCTTCTCTGTCATGCAGCCGCGCGCGACGACGGCGGGGAGGACAGGCCGCTCGACGCAGAGACGGCCTCCTTCATCAAGGAACAGATGAACCTCCCCGAGGGGGACGCAGACAAGCCGCTGTTCCTCCGGCTACTTCTGCGGTCAGTGTTGCCTTGAGCTGTGCCGGCGGCCGCGCGCGCAATTATGCTGTGCAACCAGAGCATGTTTGTGGGACAGTCGGCTTTTCTTTTTCACCATTGCGAGCCAGTGTTGACGCCTGCACGTTCTGCACACCGCAGGCTCCTCCTTGAACCCTTCGTGCGAATGGCGCGAGAAATCGCCCCCCACTTTCGCATCGAGCATCTCATTCGCGCCGTCCGCAACACGACAACCAACCCTAGCACTCTCCTGATTGTCGTGGCTGCGGAGGGAGGGCCCGTCAACGGTACGTGCTCGCACCATCTTGTCTGGAACTGTCAATTTGTTGTGCAGTCGTGCGTATTGCACGGGCCGTATGCTGAACCCCAGTCGACGCCTTTGTCGCAGGCGACCTCCTCGTGCAGCTCGTGAAGTGCTACCTGAGCGACGACAGCCAGTTGCAGATGGAGAGCCTGGCCGACTTTCACGCAATGCTCGTGCAAGAGTATGAATTCGTCGTCAACGGCCACAGGGGACGATTCCAGCTGCGCCAGTACGATGCCCCCGAAGGCGCGCCCGTGAAGGTGTACGCACTTTCCGGCACTGACGTTGACAGCTTCCCGCCGATTTCCGAACTTCTGCCGTCGGGAATCTACGAGCTCCCGCGCACGATCGATGCTTCGCAACTGCGGCCTCTTCCCGCGAAGATCAACTTCGAAACGTTCAACGCCGAATTGAAACGGGCCCTGAAAGCGCGCGAAAAGGCGAAGAGGCCGGCGGTAAGTGATTTTTGTGCGATGTTGTGGGTAAAGCGGTTTGTTGTGTTTGTCTGCAATCAAGTCGTGATCGCTCCTCTATGCCGTGCCTGCCCTGGGTGCGTCGTTTAGTGCGTCCGATGGGCGCGTGGACGTACGGCTCTCCATTGCGCATTGTTTCTTACGTTGCTGTTGTGCGGAATGCGCAGAAGCGACCTCGCGTCAGCACACAAGAAGACACGGGTACCGGCAACTCCACTCCTGCCACGCCGGCCGTACCCGAACAGCCGGCGATTCGGCTGCAGCAATCGCCCACGGGCAAGAGCGCCGCTGCGGTTCCCGAGACTGTCCTTCCTGCTGTCAGTCCGGGCACGCAGGTGCAGCCGCCGGCGAGCCGGCTTCCTCCCCAGCTGGCGCGATTCCAGACGCTTGCTGCTCTGCGCTCCGCTGCGAAGCCGAACGCGTATGCGTCGCTTGTAAGCTCCGTCGACGTGCAGGTGCAACCGGAGGGCCTGCCTCATGACCGGCAGGCGCTACTGCGGCAGACACTTGCAGCGGGCTGTCTGCACCGTCCGCCCGCCGGACGGGCCCATGCGCCGGTCACCCCGGTGCGTGTCGCCCCTATTCTCACGCTGCCGAAGGATTTGGTGCCAAAGTCCGCAACCGCCATGCGGCCGCCCGGCGCACGCGACGAGACGCCTTTCGGGACAGACCTGGACTTTGCCGACTCTCTTCAATTTACAGAGCAAGTGCGTTACTGCGACTGACTGTTCTTTGTTGTTGCGGAGGGTATTTGTGCACTGACAACGTGATTTTTGCAAATATTTGCATTCGCATTTCTTACGCTGCGTTCTTCCCCCCCCCCCCGCCGCCGGCTTCCAAAATTTGACGCTTAGATGGAGTTCACCGGCGCGGTGGCTGAAGGCATTGCGGGCACTACCAAGCGTAAGAGCACGGCAGAGGACGCACGCACGGCGTCGGTGAGTTGCCGTGTGTGTCACGTGCAAGAACTACTCGTCATCTCTCTGTCGTATACTCAACTTCTTACAATATTCTCGTCTGTTTTTTTCGCACGCGCTGCGCCTGTTCATCGCAGAAGTACCGACGTACCGACAGCACCCCATCGATTCCCAACGCGCCGTATGGTGGCCGGAATTCCCCCTTTGCGTCGCTCTCCTCGGACAGCAGTGAGGAGCCGCTTCCCTCGACGCCCCCCACGGCCACTTTCGGCGTTCCATCCATGCTCTGCGAGGACCCATTCCTGCACGCACAGGCACGCAATGTGGACTATTACGCGCGGGCGCAGCAGCCGAGGACGGGCGCGACCGGTTTCGGGGGCCCATCCGTGCCCACTCACGACGCAGCTCGGGGCGCACTGGCTCATGGTTCGGGCTACGCGCAGGCGCTGACGGAGCTGTGTCTGTTCATGGATACGCAGCTGCAGCATGCGCCGGCGAGGACGGGTGCGACCAGTCTGGAACCGTTCATGCCCTCTCACGGCGCAACTCCGGACACGCGTGCAGCACTGGCATCCGCTGCGCACCAACCGCAAACAACGAACGTGGACAAGCGGGAGGAACAGGCGAGGGTGGATGCGATTGATGACATCTTCGGCCCCCACCTGGTACGTCGCCTAGTGCCACTGTGCGGAAATTGACCCCAGTCAACTCTGTTTTTGCCGCCATTTTGCTGTTTGCTTACCGAAGTGCTTTGAAAAGTCTTGCGCCTCTCTCACAATCCGCACCCACCGCAGGCCAACGGTGTTGTCCCGCCCACCGATCACGCGACCGCCGGCGTTCCTCTTACCGGCATTCGCGGCCTGTTCCGTCACGACGTGTTCAGCAATCTCACCGTTAACAACATTCCGCAGACACCCGCGGTACGTACTGGTCGGTCGGCTGCGCACCTCGTGATTGCGCAGACACTTTTGTGCCTCTGGCCCATGAGCTCTTTGTATCGTGGCCGTTATTAATTGACACTATGGCGTTGACACCGAATTTGGTTTGTGAACGGCAGGAGGTCGTCGAAATGCTCGTGCAGCGTCGTATCCTCGGGCCAGAGTCCGGACGCAATATTGAATGGGTCGGTGGCGTGCACCTTCTTCCCACACTGCCCACGCCGGGTGCTGGTGAACAGGCCCGTGGCCAGGCGACGCCGGATACGTACGATAACGGGCAGGAGACGCTGGACGGCATGGACTGGTTATATTTATAACTCACGCCATCAGCTTTTATATTAAACCAAAAATGCAAGTAATTGAACAGCCAGTCTGGAGAAATGCCTGAGCGACATGAGACGTCGGCGCCTGTGCCACCGGACGTCGAAGTTTGGACAAAAGCGGCCACGCAGCAGTAAAAGCGTATAGTGTGAATGTGCCACAAACCGACACGGACAGACTAACCGAGGGCGGAGGGGCCTGGGGTTAACCGCATCACGTAATAGTGCATGGAAATGGGAGAGAGAGAGAGAGAGAGAGAGAGAGAGAGAGAGAGAGAGAGAGAGAGAGAGAGTGTGTGTGTGTGTGTGAGAGAGAGAGAGAGAGAGAGAGAGTGTGTGTGTGTGTGAGTGAGAGAGAGAGAGAGAGAGAGAGAGAGAGAGAGAGAGAGAGAGAGAGATGAGATGAGAGAGAGAGAGAGGGAAGAAGATGTCTTAGCCAAAGGCCAGTCCTACTGGCTACGCTGTCGTAATCCGGCTCAAGGAAAATTACATCTTTAAACGCACGCGCACACACCGGCCACGTCGTACAATACGCGCCGATCTAGATCTCGAAAGCCGCTCGTGCGCACGCCGGCGACCGACGTTCTGCGGATAGAGACCGAGTCAGACTGGCGACCGACCACAAACCACGGCTTCTAACAGAAGTGCACAATACACCCACATGACACAATGTACGTCCACGCGTCTTGGTAAGCGAACCAACCTCCATACGAAACATTCGTCCTTGGCTAATGCCGTTTCTTCAACAGTGGCGCTCGAAAAGCGTGAGGAAGTCCCCACAGCGAATTCTCGCACACCAAAACAGCATTGGGCAGCATATCCTTTGCCGGGCAAACGCCTTGGTAGGCAAGGTGGACGAAAGCAGCACCAGCACACTGCGCGCGACACCTTGCTGAACACCGACGCCAGCAGTCAGTCAGTCAGGTCAGCCGTGGACAGTCGCGCCGCCGGCCTTACGCCGAATCCGCACGTGTCGAAAGCGCCGTCGTATCGCCGTCCATGCCCGCATGCGTTTTTTTTGAGCGCTTGGGGCTGTGCCCTGTGTAACACGTAAAAAGATACCGATGCGTCGGAATACATTTCCGGTGTGGATCACTCCAACGGAAGGAAGCTGTCGTCACGCGCATCGCTCGAGTCTTTCCCTCTCTCGCTCTTTCGTTTTCTTCTGAAAAGACATTCTGTTGCGCACACATTACGCTGTTTTGTGGAAGTCCCTGTGTGTGTGTGTGTGTGTGTCACGTGCTCTGTGTGCGCGCGTGTATGCGAGGGAGTGTGTGTGTGTGCAAGTGTAATTCGATCGCGAGTTAATCTTTCTCTTTCTAAGACAATGGAACCCGTCTCCCTGTCTGCGCACTCTCCCGACGGCGTCCAACCAATGGAAATCGATGCGCCCGCCGTCAACGCCGTCACTCCCACCGACGTAAACGAGGCGTCGCTCGATCTCCGCGCAAGTGCCGCGTCCGTCGCGAGCACTGCACCCTCTGTAACTTCACACACGGAGAATGTTGCACAAAGGGGAGCGTCGGGACCCGAAGAGACGCCGAGGGAGAGTGCCGGTGCTGTTGACCACGTGACTTCGGCTCCGTCCGGGTGGCAATCGCACCTCTCGACCGCATCGAGTGCGGTGGCCGCGCTGTACCACCGCGTCGCCGAATGGGCAAAAGACGCGCCGTCCATTGACATGGTTGCTATTGTCGCGCCGATTCAAAACGCGCTGCGCAGGACGCAGAAGCCGACGACGTATGGCGTGGAGGCGCAGAGAAATCTGGAGAGGAATCGGTGCGTTGAGTCTGCGTGTGCGCTCTAAGAGCCAGTGGTTCGTGTTTGTATCGCCGTGCATTGTACCGCGTTGCGCACACACTCACGTGTGCATACTTTGTGGTCGCAGTGCCATTCTTGAAGCTCAGAAGGAGGCCGCGGAGAAGGCGGGGAAACAGTTCGCCTCGTTTGCGCTCGTCGGTTTCGTGTCTTCGGGGAAATCATCACTCGCAAAGGTGCGCTTGTCTGCCGCGAATGGCCTTCCTCTTTCATCCACCCATCCGCACACACACACGCACATAGGCGATCACACACGCGCATAGGCGATCACACACGCGCATAGGCGATCACACACGCTCATAGGCGATCACACACGCACATAGGCGATTCTCACACAGACACAATGTCACCAAGCACATGCCCCAACACCCACACACACACACATAGACTCACACTGACACTTCTTGACAAACGCACGAAGGTCAAACACACGCGTTCACACATACATACATACATACACACACACACACACACACACACACACAAGCACACACGTATATATATATATATATATGTATCTTATATATGATATATATATATATATATACATAAGATTCACAGAGACACTCGATTGTCGCATTATAACCCCCACCCCAAACACACACACGCAGGCGCTGCTTGGGCTTCCCCCCGAGGACCAGCGCTTCAAAGTGGCCGCGCGTTCCAACGAAACGCTCTACGGCGAGATTGTCACTTTTGGCGACGGCGCGTGCGAGCTGGCCATCGTCGACGTCCCCGGGCTCCACGGCGCTGCGGAGGCGAACCGGATATCGCGACAAATGCAGGATGAAATCAACTTTCTGATATCCGACCTTGTCTCGCTCGTGGACTTTGCGATCTACGTGGCGAACGCCCCCATACTTCAGCCGCACATTGACGACCTCGCGTGGCTGCGGAGGCAGCTGGGGAACGAGCGCGTGCACGTCGTCGTGAACAAGGCGGACGTGCTTTTTGGGGACCGAAGGGACGAGGACATCGCGGCAGAGAAGCAGCGCATCCACGACCAGCTGTTTCCGAAAGGTGAGCGGTCCGTGGTCCCTGGCTGCTCTCCTCCCCCCTCTCCCCCTCCCCCTCCC
>CALSCQ010001640.1:0-12072 GCA_943704525.1 Pigoraptor vietnamica | reverse complement strand
CAAACACACACACACACACACGCACACCTCTCCCCGTTACAGCGTGCACGCACACCCCACCAATAAAGCTGTGGCCGACGACCCAGCCAATGTCGCTCGCGGCCCAAAAGACGCCCGGCGGCCGCGCGCCATAGACAAGGTCCATCGAGTGCTTCAGTGCGACCGCGTGCCCGCCATTGTCGCGCACAACGCCCTTTGGTTTGCCTGTCGCAGGGAGGGAAGCGCGAAGTGCAGACGCACGCATGAGACACAGCACTCGCCATGTAAACGAATGAAACGCAGGCGATTGCATACAAACAGAGCAAGAAAACGTAGGAAACGCAGACAATTCGCATGGCCATTTCTCACTAACCAGTGCAGGAGAAGCCACTCACCCGTTGTTCCCGATGTGTAGAGAATGTACAGCGGGTGCGTGGACTCGACGGGGACGGGCGCGTGCGGCCGTGCCTTTGCAACGGCGTCCTTCCAGTCGAGATCGCGCCCTGTGCCGTCACGAGACAAAGGGATTCTGAATATCAACCATGCACCCAAGAGCCGGACGGGAGCCTTGACGACAACGCACGAACAATTGCATGTACGCACCTATACACGCACATACACACACACGCACACACACAAACACACACATACACAGGGGAAGAGAGGATGGGGGGGAATGCGTATTCTCGCACACAGCGCGAATGGCGCACCTCCGACGAGCGTGGCCGTCTGCGCTTCGCGCTGGAGAATGACGCAGTGGTCCGGCCGATGCGTCGCAATCTTCAGCGCCTCGTCGAGGAGGGGCTTGTAGCGGACGATGCGGTTGGGCTCGATGCCGCAGCTTGCAGAGAGAATTACCTTGGGCTGCTCTCACAGTGCGGTGTGTGAGTGTGCGTGTTACGGCGAGTGAGGGTGGCTCATTTGTGTGTGCGTTTATGCACGCAGTGTAAAGTAGCTATGTTTAAGCTGTGCAGACAAAAAGACGCGTCCCACGGACACACACGCACAGAGCCTCTGCAAGTCGCGACTGACCTTGGCGTCGTTGACGCGGGAAGCGAGTTCGGGTGGCGCAAACCCTCCGAAGACGACCGAGTGGATGGCGCCCATTCGCGCGCACGCAAGCATCGCCACCGCGGCCTCCAACACCATCGGCATGTAGATGAGAACGCGGTCGCCCTTGCTGAAAGGAGAGACAAGCCTCCGTTCAGTACTCAGTCAGAGGTGGTTGAATCCCCATCGACTCTAAGGAGAGATGCAGAGACGAACTGGGGTTGTCGTGTGTGAGGAGGAAAGGTGTGTCGATAGAGGCCAGCAAATCGATACTTTGCGTCGCAAACGCACATGCGAAGCACATACAACAGCAAGCGGGACACACACCTGACGCCAAGGTCCGCAAGCAGACCCGCCATGTGCGCGGTGGCGTCCTGCAACTCGGCGTACGTCATCTTCCGTGTGGTCCCCGTCACCGTCGACTCGTTGATAATGGCGACCTACACACGACACGCACGTGAAATGCAACGTTCAGCCACTATTGTGCCTATAAGGCGCAAACAGCAACTTACAATATTGTAGGCCTCATGTTCGTTTGAACGTTCGATGCGCAAGCGCATGAAGATGTGCGCAGAGTGGCGAAGCGTCCACACACCTCTGCCCCTCGGCCCTCGTCCACGTGCATGTCGACGGCATTGTAGCACGTGTTGAGGATGCCATCGCGAAACCACCGAAAGTGCGGCGACGTGGGTGCGACCGTTTCGTCAAACGCGTGCGTGGGCGGCCTGCGAATAGAAAATGCGTCTATCTCGTAAGCATCGGTGGAGCGCTCGAGCGCTGCAGAAGCCATGCGTGTCCCCACTTGTCCCAATGTACGTTGGCGGCTGCGCGCATCCAGTAGCCGTTGGGGTCCGTCAGCGACTCCTCGTGCTCGCGGGCTTGCGGAGAACGAATGCGACGCGCGATTGAGTTTACGCTGCAACGCAAGCAAAACAGTCGAGTCACTGTGACTGCTTCACAATACCAATGCCACATCAAGTGCCGAAGAGTGACTCAAGCCCCAAAGTATCTCGCACCCGTCGCACACAGGCGCGCTAACTTCGAGCGAGTCCAGAGACGCGCAACATCAGCACACACCCGCGTGCAGATGCAAATTGCCGTGGCCGTAAGACCAGCGAGCCCGCACGACGTGGCACGTGGCCCAGCATGGTGACACCGAGGCCTTCTACGGGCTGCAAAGACAGAGAGAGAGTGGGGGAGAGGGAAGGGGATAGGAAGTGGCCGTGTGTGTGCGTGCACGCTTTATAAGGTGAAGATGGCAGCCACAACTGTGCCAACACACTGCTTGTATGGTCAGCTGACTACCGGGTCTGTCCGGACAATGTCCGGACACATGCCAAGTGCGGTTCGGCAACGTCGCGAAGGGGCACACGCATGAGGACAAAGCACGAGACGCATCTCTCTGCCCGCACACCTCTCCTTCTACTCCGCTCAATAGCAATGTCCCAGGGCAGCACGTTCGCGCCGCTTCTGAGCGGTCGCTCCCTCGCCACCGTCCAGGCCGCGTCGGGTCTCGCGTTTTCCACCTTCCTTTCCCTCCACCTCACAAACACGGCCATCGCCGCACTCGGCCCTGCGTCGTACGATGCCGCGCAGGCCGCTTTCAGGGGCTACTACCGCATCCCTCTGATCGAGTTTGGCGTGCTGGGCGGGTCCCTCGTCGCGCACGTCGCCTCGAGCGCCGCCATCTTCCTGCGGAAGAAATCGGCCGCCGCGGAGCGCGCGAAGCAGGCAAAGAAGTCGGACGATGCGTCGTCGTCTGATGGAGACGCAAAGACGGAGACGCTCGGGCGTCTGCTTCATCGCATCACGGGGTTCATTCTTGTGGGTCTCTTGCCTGGTCACGTGCTCGCGACGCGCTTCGTACCCGCGTTCGTGTACCCCCTGGTGACGGGATCCTCCGCCGCCGACAACGCCGACTTCACGATGGTCACGTACAGCGTACAGGAGACGTTTGGGAGGGGGTTTATGGTGTATTACACGGTGCTTGCACTCAGCGGGCTGTTCCACATGTCGTACGGCATCTTCAAGGTCAGTGGGACGCGTGCGTGTGCGGGTGCTGTTCGTGCGCGAAGGCTTTGATCGCTCACACTCGTGCTCACGTAATCGACAATGTCACCCGCACGCACACGCACACACGACAACACCCATTACACACGCCTGCACACCCACCCACGCACCACACACGCACACGCACACACTACCGAAGGCTGTGGGCACGCTACGTCCGGCAGCGCGCAAGTCTCGCCCGTTTGCGTGGATCTGGAACGGCAAGGTGCTTCCGACGGCCCTGCTGGCAATCACAGGGGGCGCCGTTGTCGTCGGCGTCGCTTCGATAAGTGAGTGCCGTACGCTCTCTGTGTGTGCGCGTTGTTCGCTGCTTTAATACCTCGCGAAAAGAGAATGGCCAATTCGTCAATAGACGCACACACGCATTGGCGTATGTACGCACAGCGCACGCACGTAACAACACCAACCTCACCCCAGGTGGCTTTCTCTTCCCCGTCGACATCCCGCGCCGGTCCCTCTTCCACTCTGTCGAGACCAATCTCGTCGCGCTCGTTCGCCAGGCGATCTTCGGAACGTCCGCGTGAAGAGTGGCAAAGGACAGGGCGAGGGGCGAATGAATTAGCTGTCGTGTGTGTGCAAATGCCTCTGAGCTTTTCTAAAACAACAATGGACCGCGAGTGCTCGTCCTGCTCTCATTCTTTTTATGAGGTGGGCACCTCCCCAGCTTTGCGACGCCGCAAACGCACGCACGCACGCACGGAGGCAAGCGCGCCGCCACACGAGCCCGTGGAACGGTAAACGCAAAACGTCACGCGCGACCACAGCCAGGACGCGACTGAATTTCAAAGCCAGCCGCAGAAATCCCAAAGGCGACAAAAGCCAAGCACAAAAAGACTCAGACAAACGCGCATACGCAGCACAAACCAACGCAATCAATCACGCTTCGGGAGTTTGCGACTCCGCAGTAGCGACAGGCGGCACATCACCCGCCGCAATTTCCTCCGCCGACTTCCGCCTCCTCTCCGCCGCGACCACCGACGTCGCTCCGGACGCCGCTGCCGTCGCCGCCGCCATGGCCGCCGTGCGTGCGGACGCCTCCATGTGCTGTATGCAAGCGCTCTGCACCGCCTTCAGCTGCAGCGCAAACTCGGCGTGCAGGCGGGCAATCTCCTCCGAAAACTTGCCCTGCATCTCGCGCACCAGCGCCGCCACAGCCTCGTCCTTCAGAGCGGCCGCCACCGTGTGCGCCGTCAAGGGCGCCGCGGCGAGACACGACGGGCACGTCCCACACTTGCACGGCGGGGCATTTGCCGCGCGTGGCCGTGCAGGCATCGGGACAGGGCTCGTCGCACCGGCACGCTCGCCGGCCGGCGGCTTGAGCGGCACGTGATCGGAATCCGAATCCGTGCTGGACTCGTCGCGGTGCCTCCACGCCCCGCCGACGCTGCGGAACGAAGGCGACGTCGAGGGCTGCGGCCGCCCGCGCGGTGCCGCTCCCGCGGGAGCCGACGGTGCCTCGTGCACGGCGATCGCAACGGGCGCGGCCATGAGCGCGGGCGAACTCGTCTCGACGCGGTCCGACGACGCGGACGTCGGCTTCGGGCGCAGCTCGCGGTCCTCGGCGGCCTCCGCCTCGCTCTCCTTGAGCAGCGAGTTGCGCCGCACTTCGCTCATGATGCGCACCGCCTTGTTCGTGTTCCGTAGCTGCCGCCAGCGAGTGCCGGGCGTCTTGCGCATCGACGACGTCAGCGCGCCGCGCGAGGCCGCAAGAGTTTGCGCCGGACCTGCGCCGCCACTACCTCCGACACCGCCCGCCGCCGCCGCCGCGTTCTCCGCGGCAGCAATGCCACCCACGCGCGCGGCAGCGGCCGATAGCACAGCCTCTGTGGACTGCCTGCGGGGCGACTGGATGGACGGCGGGGTCATCGTGCCGTATCCCACGCTGACGGACCGGTCCGGCCGTCCCGCACACCCCGGAAGCGCGGACATGTTCGACATGAGGGAGGTTGTCTCGGACATAGCACGGCCCCCTGCGTACGAGTACCCATCGTCGCTACCCGCGACACCCGCGCCCCCACTGCCGCCGTCGCCACCGTCGCCACCGTCGTCGTCGCCGTTGATGTTGATGCGGGCCTCGCCGCCGTCCTCGTCATCCTCGTGCGGCTCGTTGGAAGAGCAGTACGCGGCGTTGAGGATCTGACGGAGGCGCCGCTGCGCGAGGACGGCGTTGTTCGCGTCCGTGTTGGCCGACTTGTCAAAGGTCGAGGCGAGGCGATAGCCATCCTCGATGATGAACACAAAGACGTTCAGCACGGACGAGATGAAGAAGGCGCAGAAGGTGTAGAGGTAAATGCGGCCGAGGACTCGGTAGGCGGTATCCTCCTCCATATTGAGCTCCTGCGACGCAGAGACACAGAGAAAGAAAGACGGGCGTGTGAGATAGCATGCACGACGCGTAACAACGTGCTTGTTACTGATAAAGAAAGATGTGCTCGTCTTCTGCGCGCTATGCCAACGCAAAAAACGGGCACCCACCGAGAACACCTCGAAGATGGAGTCGCCGTTCGCGAGGGCGAAAAGAGTGACAGCGGCGTTGTCGAGAGAGCCAAACTTGTCCGAGACGTTCGAGAAGAGGACGACGCCCGTGGTCACGTACGCCATGTAAATCGGCAGAATGGCAAAGATGAAGCGCAGCACGCGGCCCATGGCACAGCGGATGGCCAGAAAGAGCACGTAGAAGTCCGGACGCCACTGCAGGAACTGCAGACGCACAGAGAGTGACGGGGTTGTTATGAGACAGAACGTAGGGAAAATTGCTAGCTTGCCACACAATATTTGCATCGCACCCAGGCACGTCAAACGAGCGCACGGCAACAACCCACCTTGAGGAGGTTGATCCATGCTAGGAAGCACCCGAGCGAACGCGCGACATCAACGCCGTCGATGCGGTCCGTGCTGTCGGTGAAGTGGCCGTCGTCATTGTGGATGGTCGCAGCGCACGCGGCCACGAGGAACGCGTCCGACATCAGGGTCACAAGGTACCTGCGAGAGAAAGAAGGAAGGGCAGAGTCAACAGGGGAACCGGCAACGTGCGCGTGCCATCGTATTGTTCAATTGCGAAAGCGCGGAGGCGCGAGGAAAAACCGGACCCCACTGACGATGTAAGGAGTCGCCCCACTGCTGATGTTACGAGCCACGCACCAAGAGTTGAAGAAGCTGAGCTTGTCCGACGTGGACAGCTTCTCCCATGAGATCGAATTGCACGCCTCGGTGCAGTTGCGCCTCACGCGGTGCGACAGGCGGTTCTTGGCGAAACTGTGTGCAGCGAGGGGAACGTCAGCTGAAGACCGTACAAAATAGTCCACACGCGGACGGGTACACAACACAAAGGCATACAGGGGGGGGCGGGGGCCAACAAACGCACCGGTATATCTTGTAGGCCCTGTAGAGCGCCTTGATCGTGAGCAGGCTCGACGCGATCGCGCAGACCATCGTGGCGAGATCGAGGCTGAGGAAGAGCGTGCCTTGCCGCTTGAGTTCGCGCTTGTAGATCGTCATGAGGTGCTGCACCTGGCCACCGCCCGTCTTGAAATCATACTGGGACACGCAAGTCCATTCGTAGCGCATCTCGCCAAGGTATGGGCCGTCCGTCTGCAGGGGCATGGCTCGTGTCAGTTGCACACACGCACAACTACTCGCACACGCACACATGCATGCAACGTGCAGCGTATTCGGGCGCACCTGCACCGTGAGCGTCCTGAAGCTGACTTCGATGCGAATGAGGCGATTGAAGAGGTGGCGGAGCTCTTCCTTGCTCAGGTTGTCGAACGGCGTCTCGCGGTGCGTGCTGCAGAGGCACACGGGGGCGGCATCAACACACGCACTCCTCGCATACGCGCAGTGTACACAACAGACGCGTGCCGCGGAACGCAGCGCCAACACCGACCTAGTGGCAATGCGTGCACACCAGCACGGCGTCCACCACCGACATGCCAACAACAGCGGACGACTACGATGCGTACCTATTCATGCGGTAGTTTGTGAAGTAACGCGTGAGGTCCTCGACAGAGTAACCGAACGGATCTCTGTGGACGTATTGCTCGACGGATCTGTGCGGCAGTTGGGGCTCACCCTCGTCAGTGGTCCGCAATAGACTCAGACAGACCCGTGTGGGAGCCATGCAGATTGCGCACACCACGGATGCGACAACGGCACGGCACGCGAACAACCCCCGCCCCCCTCCGGCACGCGGCTTGAGCCACTCACATGTCAATGTGGAACTCGCGATCTTTGGAGATCTTCCAGTTTGATATGGGTTGAACAGAGTCCTTCACGTAACGATAGTATGCTGCGAGGGGGACAAGTGCACACGTTGTTGAGCACGCACGCACACACACGCACACACGCACACACGCGCACACCCTCACACAGACACACACGCACACAGACATGCGCACACGCACACATACACATCACACATTCACGCACTACGTTCACGAGTAACCCACCGTCCACGGTCGAATTGAAGTGGCCCACGACATCTTCGATAAAGTAGAGAGGCGAACGCCAGAAGTCCGGCTGCGGGCGGAAGAGGGCGTCGAACGTGTCGTGCTGTCCGTTGGTGTAGTTGTTGAACTGCGAGCTGAGAAGGCTGACGCGCGTCGTCACGAGAACGACGACGAGCAGGTTGAAGATGAACTTGAAGGGTATGCGGCGAAAGCGCTTGAACTTGGCAAAGGGAGAGAGCGTCATCTGCTGGCGGTAGTTGAGCGACCGCGACCTGCGACAGCCGAGCAGGGGCAGTTCAGTTACCTTGCTCAGTAACACGCACGCAAGCACACACACATCGAAGGAGCCGAAACACAAACGCACGAGCGCACCCCACAAAAAAGCACAAGACACACACGTTTCGAACAGTCCCTCTCACACACATCCCGCGCCATTTGGACAGAAGATGAGTTACACCACACAGAAATGCTCTCACTTGGGCAACTTCTCCGGCAGCTTCGTCACCGCCGCAGAGAGGTTCTCGATCGAGCTGCGGAAGCGGTTCGAGATGGCGCTCAGACGGCGAGTCGACGGAGACGCAGTGCCGCTCTCCGAGGCACTCGCGCCCGCGCCAGTCCCCGCGACCGAGGGGGGTGGCGGATGCAGCATGTCGCCGCTAGTGCGCGGCGTGGTCGACGACGAGGCCGCCGCCCACAGATTTTCAAAGGAGCTGTCCATCGAAGGGGCCACGACGGGCCTCACGTGGCCGAGGTCATCGCGCGGGAGTAGCGGGGTGCGCAAGTCGTCCGAGCTCATTCTCCGCAGGGCGATGGGCGACGGCAACGCGTCGCGGGACATGCACACAGCACGCAGACACACAGAGTGGGATAGATGGAAGACGGGGAAACGCGCGTCCGAGACGTCAGAGATGCGCCGAAAGGGTACCCATCACATTGAAGTTCGAACCGTTTGCCGGTCACTCAAAACTGATGCGGGTCGAATAGCCACAAAAAGCGAGTAAGAACGGCTCGCATCAGCACACACGGTCTATTGAGCAGTGCCACTGCAAAAACCGGAGCCTTCTGTTGTAAGAAATGAGAATGGCGTGGTGTGTGGGGTGTGGCAATCGAACGCTCTCGTCGGTGTGTGTGTGCGTGCGTGCGTGTGTGTGTGTGTGTGTGACCACCGCGACATTACGCAGCCGCATCACCCCGGATGTATCAATTTGTGCTGCCAACGGCGTGAACAACTGAGTCCGGACACGATTTCAACCCCAAAAAACGGCGCAGAACTCAAATTGGACGTGCGGTAGGACCGTTCTGCTGCCGTTCGACGGACTTTTCCATCGCGTGAAGACAGATTAACTGCCGCTGTGCCACATCTCTCGAGTTCAGCCCTCGCTTCAGCCGCCCAATGCAGCGCCTACGACTGTGGAACAGCTGTTTAATAAATATGTGAAGCAAGTTATTGCCAACGGCCCACTCCGTCGCTGGCCGTGAACCGCCAGCCCGCCGGCCCGGTGTAGCCGCTCGACTATCACCACTGTTCGTCTTCGTCGCTGCTGTCGACGCGGATCGGACTGTGGCGAAGAAGGAACAAAAAAAAGGTGAGAAATGATGCCCAACAGTAGCAGCGCAATACCATCGGCCAGCAAGACCCCACCTTGCGTCATTGTCTCCGAGCGAGAACGACTCGTCGCTAACCACTGTCGGAGTGCGGCTGTGCGAGCGATCGCCGCGCCTGAAGTCAACCAGCGCATTAGAGACGATGACCAGGGGGATAACACTATGGGCCCACACTGGCCACAACGTGAGCCGAGCCGACTGTCACGATGCAATCCAGAGAATCGAGGCAAAGCCGCTCAAGAGCACACGCACCTATCCGACCGAGAACTCCTGCTGTGCACGGACGAGTGGCTCCTGCATGCGCCAAAACCGACGAGTAAGAAACACAGCAAGAAGACAGGCTGAAAAACGGCAGGCACGCGCACACACCGATCACTAGCCCGCCTCTCCCCGACGCTCGCGATGCTTTCGAGGCTGTCCTTCTTACGACTGCCCTCAGACCGCGAAGACCGGTCGCTGCGCGGCGACAAGACATGCGCTGTTCAGCTTGTGCGTTGCTATTTCGTGCAATCGTACGCTCGCACACTGTGAAACCAAACAAATACAAAACGCACACGGACCAACCTGCGCGAACGTGACGAACGGCTCTCGGACTTCTCCGAGGGCGTGAGAGTGCCAGGACTGAGGCTTGGGCTGCGACTCTTGCTACCGCTTCCCCCCGTCTTAGCGGCCGCCTGAAGCAAGGAGAAATGGCACGTCACAATGGCGCCACACACAAGTGGCACACACAAATGCGCACGACATTCACCCACGGCACAACAACGACAAACACAACAAACGCACGCACGCACAGACAAGAGCCCCAACGAGATACACAAACTCCCAACGGCGACAAGGCACTACACGCATGCAGACGCACCGCGCGCTTTTCCATCACGATCTTCATGTACTTGTCTAGCGGGTCGGGCGGCTGTTGCGCCTTCGCCGCCTCCTCCTTCCGGCGCCGCTCTTCGCGCTCTTCCTCTTCTCGGCGGGCCTCCTCCTCGCGACGCCTCTTCTCCTGCATGCGAATACGGGTATACGGGCGTCACGTGAGATGCCTCGTCACACGCGCACAGGCATGCGCTTTCTCCAGCAGATAACACGCGCGACACAAGCGCCAGATGCCACAGACACACACCTCGGCCTCGCGCTGCTGCCGTTCCCAGTTCTCTCTCTCCTCGCGCTCGCGCCTCTCCTTCTCCGCCGCTTCGCGCACCTTACGTTCCTCCTCTTCCTTCTGCCGACGCTCCATCTCTTCGAGTTCGCGTCGCACGCGTTCCCGCTCGAGCCTCTCCTGGCGCTGGCGTTCTCGGGCCTCGTTCTGAGCCCGCTCTTCGTCGGCCTTTCGCTGCCTGTCGGCTTCTTCGCGCCTGCGACGCTCGTCCTCCTCCCTCTCGCGTCGCAGTCGCTGCTCCTCCAATTCCTTCCGCCGCCGCTCAATTTCCTCCGCCTCCTTCCGCTTGGCCTCCACCTCGCGCCTCTTCTCCTCGATGGCGCGGCGGCGAGCGTCTTCCTCCGCCGCAATACGCGCCTCCTCTTCCTCCGCTTCCCGTCGCCGCTGCGCAAGCATGAGCTCCTCCGCGCGCCGAATCTCCTCGTCACGCGAGGCCCGGTCGCCCGACCCGGCGGACATCGAACGCTCGAACACAGGCGTTGTCGTGGCCTCTTCCCGCGGCTTGGCAGCCGGCGCGGTCGAGGGAGGCACCGTTCCCACGCGCGCCATTTCGGCGGTTGGCAGCGCGGAAACGCCCTTCGCAACGATGGGTCGCTCCGCCGGCGCAACGCCTTCCGAAGGCGGCGAAGACAGCGCAGCAGACACCAAAAGCCTAACGAGGCAAATTTTAATCAGTGACACAGGCTCACAACGCATCCAGAGAAACGGTGATAGCACGACACGCTTGCTTACCGTGCCCGCTCTTGCGCGGCCGCAGCCTCCCTCTCCTTCTCCTTCGCCGCCTCCTTCTCGCGCTCGAGTGCAGCCGACGCCTCTCGACGGGCACGTTCCGCCGCGCGCCGCTCCCTGCAATACAAAAAATTACAGCTCGTCAACACACCAACAGAAAGCAGACAACGAGAGGTACACGCGCTGAGTGTAACTCACGTTTGTTCGCGCACAGCCCTCTCCATCTCCTCGTTTCGCAGGCGCGCGCGTTCGGCCGTTTGGGCCGCAAGAGCATCGGCGTCCTCGCGCTGCCGCCGCATCGCACCCACCACCGACTCCTCGACCGCCTCTTGCGGACGGGACTTCCCCGGCGACGCAGGGTCAGGATGCTTCGCGGCGAAGGTGGGCTCAAATTCGACGACGGAGGCGTCGGACGCAGCAAACGCAAGGAAGTCGGCCGCGCGCGCAATGCTCGCCGTGCGTGCGACGGAGCGCTCCTGGAGCCGCCTGTTCGCCGACTCTAGTTTCTGCGAGAGCGTGCAGGAAAAGATTGTTTGGAATGTGCGCACACTTTTCCTCGCACAGTCTCTTTCGTCCATGCAACGCCCACAGCGGCTAGTACACACGCGCCCACTCACAACATTGGCTCATCAAACTCACCGCTTCGGTCTCCTCCAGCTCACTCTCTCCCTGTCGTGCGTGCTCCATGAAGCTGCGCGCTTTTCCCAGTGCCTCCGCAACGCCCGACGCCACAGCGGGAGGCGATGCGGGTCGCCGTGCGCGCGGTGGAGAAGACGCCTTCTGCTCGCGCTTCTCCTTCGACGACGCCACCGGCAAGTCACGTGCCGCGGAGGTGGTAGCCGCACCGTCGCCAAGGCCAAAGAGAGACGGGTCGACGTCCGCGCGCAGCAAACCGGTGCCAAGGGGACGCGGGAAGGCAATGTTGGCGGCGCGCACTGCAGGAGCATGGAGAGGGGACGAAGTGAATCAGGCCGTGTGATACCACATCAGACAGCGAGCCCCCCCCCCCAACCACACACACACACACACACACAC
>CALSCQ010001636.1:0-16791 GCA_943704525.1 Pigoraptor vietnamica | reverse complement strand
GGGGGGGGTCAGTGAGTGTGCGCGCGGGTCATGGCATGAAAGTTACCTAGACAGGGTCAAAACGAGCGCACACTCACCGCACGACCGAAAAGACAAAGGACCCGATCGTTTCGTCGCTGCCAAAGTAGTTTGTGTGCTCGCGCCCAATGAAGTACGACCGGTACCATGTCGTCTCGCTCTCAATGTTCTCCACGACAATCTTGTGCTGCACGCAAATCCATGTCAGCCCTCAAAGCACTCACACTTCGCAGCGCGCGCAACGGCCACTCTGCAACACGCACGCACGCATGCGCCGAGCCCACTGTTGACCCACCTGCGTATCGTCAAACGAGCAGCCGCCGTCCTCAATCACGAACGTGTCCGCGGGCTTGATGAGATGGCGCGTGGGGACAAACGCGCGCGCGCTGGTCGGACCCGAGTCGTCGCGCTCGAGGCAAGACGTCGACCGCCCACGCGCGCTGATCATCCCACTGCCGACCGGTCGCTCCTTGAGGAAGAAGTCTACGGTGCGCCCCTCCTTCTCGCTTCCGCGGACGAGGCGCGCAACGTTCTCTTCATCCTGCAAGGGCCGCTCGCCCGCAGCCGCCGTCGACACAAACAGGCAGTAGCGCCCCGCCTGCTCGGCAGGCACCGTGCACTTTGCGAGCACCAGGGAGAGCAGGTCGCCCGCCGTCGTCATGCCCGTCACCGTAATGCTGATGTAGCTGCGGTTGCGCTGGTGCACGCGCACCGTCGTGCTCTTCGCCGCGGTACTGCGACGGCGCGCTCGCGGAGACTGGACCGCGCGGGGGCTGTCGACGCCCGTGGGCTCCGTCGGCGACCTGTGCAGGGGCTTGCGCCGCACGAGCTCGCTCGCGCCGCCCTTTTGCCACGCGCTCTTCTGCCGCAGCGCAATAACGCCCGTCTCGTTGAGCGAGTGAAAGAGCGCCGCCGGCGACTCCGTCTCGGCAAGCATTCGCTCCTTCGGACCCACAACTTCCACAAGGCAGAACTCGGCCGGGTCCCGCGACCGCAGCCCAGCGCGGACGAGGGCCTGGCGGATCACCTCGGGCACGAGCGCCCCCTTCCCGGCACGCACCATCGTGTACGGCTGGTCCGGTGCGACCTCGTATATCTTGACGAAATCCTCCGCAGAGACCTTCCGCTCGGCGGCAGGCGACCCCGAAACGCCAGAGTCGAACGACGCCCGCGCGCGCTCCGCAGTGCCGTTCGGCGGCGCACTCGACACGGGCGCGCTCGTCGAGAGCACGTTCGGCGACGACCCCACGCGCGCCACCGCGCCCATCGGCTTCGGTGAGCTCGAACGCTTCTTCTGCAGCATGGGGGAGCGAGGCGGCGACTCGTCGAGGCCGTCGTTGTCCGACAGGAGGTCGTCGTCGCTGGGGAAGTAGCCAATCTCGCCGGCCAGCGCCGCCGAGCCAAACGTCTCGGCGAGCGGCATGTCGTCGGCATCGTCCTTCTCCTCGTACGTGTCAATCACCGACGACGGGCGAGACCCGCGCGGACTGCGGCGCAGGATCGAGTCGACGATCGAGCTCGTGCGCGCGATGACACCGCTCGGGGACGGCGAACGCGAGCGCTCGATGGAGCCCTTCCTCGCCTCTAGGGCCAGCGCAGCGTCAATCTCGGCCGCAATCGATCCCTTCCGCGCTGTCTCCGGCGTGAGCGAACCGCGACGCGGCTCCACGATCGGCAGCGTCTGCGGCGACAGATCCGCATCCACATCGTGGCCCTTGTCATGCGTCACCGTGACAGAGGGCGCCGGTTCCGCAGGCACGCTGCGTGGGGACGAGGGCGTTGTGCCACTGCGGGGAGTCACGGGCGCCGAAAACGACGCCGTGCGCGGGGAGGCCACGGGCGATGCGGCCGCGGGCACTGGTGGCGAAAAGGCGGCGGCAGAGGGGGCAGCGGGGGCCTCGGGCATCGGCACGGGCACGTGGACGCTCACCGACGCGCGGCGAATTTCCGCCTTTGCCATTGCGAGCTCCTTCTCGAGGTTGCGGATCATCTCGTCCTTTCGGCGCGACTCGGCCGCGAGCTCGTCTTCCTTGCGCGTCCGCTCGGCCGACTCGCTCACGAAGGCCTTCCGGAGTGTGGCGAGCTCCTTCTCGTAAAATTCCTTGCACGCCTCCAACTTGCCCTCGCTTCCCTCCACGAGCGCCTCCGCGGGCGGCGCGAGCGTCGACGGCAGAGACGCCTTTCGCTCCTGCACCGCGCGCTCCCCAAAGCCCGGCTTGACGTACGTCGGGGCCGAGGGGCGCCGCGATCGCTTGCCGTCCGCGTTCAGCGTGCGGCTGAGGTCGTCCACGATTTTCTGCGCGCCGTCGCGCTCGCTTTCGAGCTGCTGCACGCGGGCCAACGCCTTCTCCAGCTTCAGCGAGTCATCCGTGTCCTGCGCGGAGGGCGACTTGAGCGACGTCTCCTGGATTGCCGCGAGTGCCTCGGCCGCGTCCCTCTTCTCCGCGGCGAGCTGGCGGTTGAGCTCTTCAACCATGCGCAGCGCGGCCTCCCGCTCCGCCTCCTTCGCGCGCAGAATGGCGGCGATTTCTTCGAGGTCGCGGCGGCGCTGCTCCGGCGAGTGGGCCATGATGTTTGGCGAAATGGCGTCCGTCCGCGCGCGCGCACGGCCAGGGGACTGCGTGCTGCTGCGACGGTCGGTCCCAGACGACGAGATCGACGCACGGTGCTGCTCTATCGAGTGGCGCGGCGAAGGGGTTTTCGCGGGAGGAGCTGCCACCGCGGGTGTCACCGGCTCCTCTTCCTTCTGCACGACGGGAGCAGGCGTCTCTTTAGGGGTCGACACGACGCTCACCGGGCGCACCTTGTCGGGCGTGAAAATCTGCGGCGACGACTGCACGCGCTTCGTGATGGCGATCGGAGTGGACGACGGCGGAGGGAGCGTGGTGCGTGGAAGGCGCTCCGGGTCGAGCACGCGGAGAAGGATCGAGAGGTACACCATGACCGCGAGTTCGTCCACATGCTCTGCGGACGAGAAGTCCTCGGCATCGAACAGCCGGGGCACATCCAGCTTGTCGCCGGCTTCGAGTGCCGCGGCGAGGCACGAGGAGGGGTCGCGGCCCTGCGGGTGGGGGATTGGGTGGGGGAATGTCATGAGCAAAGAAGGCATCTGACAGTGTGTGCATACATGTGTGCGTGTGTGTGTGAATGCGTGGTCATGTGTACTGCACGGTGGTACGTGTCGCCAAGACAGAGCGCCCACCTTGAGCGAGGCATAGTCGAGAAGGTCCTTCCTGTACCGCGCAATAATGGCACAGAGGACAAGACCGCTCTGGAAACTGCACACACAAACCACGGAGTGGACGGCCATCAGCAATCACCGATTGCCGAATCCCGCCAAGAGTGTGGTCCATACTTGCATGATGCGCCCTCCTGATTGTTGCAACGGTCTTGGCACCACACACATACACAGCAGTTCACAGGCGCGCACACATACGCATCACACACACACACACACCTAGCGTCAAAGTTCGTAATGGCGAGCTCGTCGACGGGCGCTGTGGCCTCCCGGCACCACGCGAGGAGCACCTGCTTGACCCGCGTTTGGCTCCAATCGCCTGCACGGTGCGGTGGGCAGCGCGTGAGGCGCGAGAAAAAGAGCACGAATAGCATCTGTGGCCGATTGCACATCGCCATCGCTTGTTGGGGTATGGGGCACGACCAGGACGCCCGCGTGTATGTCAGCAAGCACAAGGACGCAAGCTACGCACCGTCGGCGCTGAGAACAAAGTGCGTCTTGCGGATGAGCGTCGCGAGAATGTTTGTGATGATCTTCGTGTTGCCCTTCTCGACATCTGCGCACAAACGCGTGTCACAATGGGGCCGTAGGAACCCACAGAACAGGAGAGGCCATTGCTGTGCGCGGGACAAGTACACCAAAAGAAAGAGGGGCGCGATTCGCGATGGCGCACCTTCCGCACTCCAGCTAAAGTTTCGGCGGCCAATGTGCTTGTCGATTGTGTAAAACGCAATGTGAATGTTGTCGATGCAGTGCCAGCGCTTCTCGGGGCGCGTGTGAAAGTTGACTTTGGCGGAAAAGATGCCCTCGAGCAGGTTGCAAAGCACGGCGCCGTTGCTGCAGAGAGCCAAACAAACAGGCGTCTTAGACAAAAAGATCCACCCGCAGCATTCGATAACATACCGCGTGCGGCTCCGTTGCGTACCTGAAATCGGAGGACAAGTTTTGCACGCGAATGTCGCGCCCACGAAGCTGGTAGTTCACCCATCGGACAAAAAGCTGCACGAGCGGGCGATGGCGTATTGTAAACACACGAAGGAAAAGGAGGGCGTCAGTGCCAACAAGGGCGCATTGTAAACACACGAAGGAAAAGGAGGGCGTCAGTGCCAACAAGGGCGTATTGTACACACACGAAGGAAAAGGAGGGCGTCAGTGCCAACAAGGGAGGATGCGATGATCACACGCTGAAATAGCAAGGGCAAGCGAGGGACGAGAGTGCCTGTTCGACTATTCGGCGCTTACAGAATCGGTGGCTTAGCAGGGATGCGCACCTTTTCCTGACGGACGTCGTGGCCCCCTTTGGACGCCATGGCTCAGCGGCCGCCGCAGGGCGGGACAGCCTCCACCCTCCGCGCAGAGTGCAAGGCGCACAGCCCCAGCACGTAGAGGCCGTACGACGGGGCAGACGCCCACAAGCAAACGATGCCACCGCAGAGCACAAGTGCGCGCCCCACCACGTCTTCCCACGTCAAGTGTAGCTCAGCGAGTCAATTCTCCGCCACACGCGCGCAGTAATAAGTCCTTGCGCCTGTACCACGCGAGAGTGATGCCGGAGGAAATGAAGCGCTGGGCAGAGAGAGGAGAGTGTGGCTGGCGCGTGCGATGCAGCCACGTCCATTTCGTACTTGCCTTTGTTGACAAGACCTCACGCAGCCCCGGATGTACCGACCATGTCACGTGATTATCATGTTACCTCCCTTCAACACTGTGCGCTGTCTGTGCGAGCATACGCAGACTATACTTATGGGGCGATCTCTGCGCGGCTGACCCCAATGCGCACGATGCACTGCATTTCGTAGAGGGCGATTATTGTTGCTCGCATGCGCCGAAGCGCGTCCCCAGCGCGCATTGCGCTGCGGCTGGCGGTACTTCTGAGCGTGTGCGCCGCGCTCGCATCGCTGGCGGTGCTCTTACGCCTGCCTGACAGGAGTCCGGCTGCGGAAGTTGCGGTCGACAGGCCGCCGTTAGCACCCGTCCGCGCCGCTGCACTTGCGAAGCCACCGAATGCGCAGGTCACCGGCGTGCGAAAAGGGAACAACTGGCCGCCTCAACGCAACGGAAAGCTCAAGATCGCACCCATTCCCGCGTCTCCCGTTGCCGTCGACCGTGTGCTGCCTGCGGTAAAAAATGCGGTCCCGCCTGCGCCCGTTGCTGCGGCGGCTCCCGTCATAAGCGTGGTGGTCGCGTGGATGGAAGGCGCGAGTGGCGTGCGTACGCTCGCTTCTTCAGTGCGACAGCAAGGTTTTCCTGCGTACGAGATCTTTGTAGTCAACGGCGACCCTCTTAGGTCGGCCGATTTTGCGCGCGCGTACGAAGCGGCGTCTTCCTCTGGCGAGTGCGCCGTGTGGGTGAATGGCACGTCGCTGGAAGGGTTGCGACAGGCACCCTCGAACTGCACGGCGTTTTTCCCGTACAGCGCACGGGGATCGCTCTGCTGCGAATTGGAGGGAATCGAGTGCGCGCTCGATTGCGGCTTCCGTGTTGCGCGCGGCCTGTGGATGCTGGGCATCGACGCGGACGCCGAGCTCGACCCGTCTTTTCGAGCGAGCGTGGACGCGGCGCTGAGCGTTGCTGGCGACGACCTTACGACGGCGTACATTGACCGCCGATACATTGCGATTGCGGGCTCGCAGGGGAAGGGCGCTGCCCCGGCTGCGGGACCAAAAGGGAAAGTGCGGCCCGAGCAGCGGCGCTTTTTCTCGCTTCCGGAGGGTGTGCCATCGTTCGCGTTGTTACGCCGCGACGTGGTGAGGGGCATGGCGCATGCCCTGTCGCCGCCTCCGCCTCCGCCGCACCCTCACCCACTGCGCGGCGGTATTGTGGTGCGTCCGTATGTCCTATTCGGGTGGCAGTGGTGGGACGTGTGGGTGCGGGCGCTGCGCACGGCTCCCGGCGCTTCGGTGCTTGTCGTGCCGGGCGCCATCGTCAAGCGGCGGATGCCTGACGGTGACCAATGTGTGCCTGGTGCGAAGGTCTGTTCCCTCCTCTTCCGCGCGGCGAACGCGGACGTGTACGGGACCGGGTACGCACTCGCGGCGATTACGGAGCTGGCGAAGGCGGACTTGTTCGATAAGCTGCCCTCGACGTACCGCTGGGCACGGGCCTTGAATGCGATCCAGTCCTCGCGAAAGTTCGAGTGGCCGCCGTCGGCGACTTTGTTCGCCAATTTGCGCACGCTGGCGTTATCTGCTGGTCCAATTCTCCCGGCGGAAAAATCTACCGATAGCCTCGAAGGCGCTCTTCGCGACGCGCTCGACATTGCCGTCAGCTCGAACCGCCAGGGGAAGGATATACCGGCGCACCCGCACGAGCGATTGGCACTGGGATGGCTCTCGTCGGTCTTCCCTCCCGACGCACACCTTGCGATCCCGGAGCCCTCGCAGGTGGCGGAGACTCGACGCTGCGCGCACATGGATGAGGTCATACTGACGCTGTCGCAGCGGTGCGATCCCAGCAACGTGGCCATGTTCTTCGGCTTGGGGGAAAGCGACAGAGGGAATGGCGAGAAGAACGACGGCGCTGCGGAAGACGCCGTCGCAAAAGCTGCTGAGGAGGCAGGGGGCGAAATGAAAGAGGGTGCAGAGGCAAACGGCGAGGGTGGTCCCATGGGCGCGGGCGACGGCGAGAGGGATGGACGGCAACGCCGGCTGCTGTCGGCGCCGTCCGAGTGCCGAGTGATACACATGCTGGCGGGGGCGGATTATCGTCTGAAGGCGCGGCGCATTGCGGCGGTGCGGGCGGTTGCGAGTGCCTTCAAACACCACCCGGACGCGGTTGTCATTGTCCACTACGAATCGAGCGCGGGAGAGGGCGTCGGTGGGGACGACTGGTTCCGCGAGGGACTCGGCGCCGCGCTTGCGGACGCTTTCAAAGATTTCGCGCAAGTGCGCGGGGACGGACCCCCCGTTCCCCGCCTGATATTCATGCCCACATGCCTCGAGTGGCACGCGGCGCGTGCGGGGGTGGAGGAGCTCGCCGAGCACGCGAAAGAATTGTCGCAGGTGCCGTACCGCACCATGGCGCAGGTGCACTCCCAAGCGCTCCGTTACGAGCCCGGCGGTGCCAACGACAACGACGAACAGCCGAAGGAGCTGCGCGCGAACAAGCTCAAGGAACTGCAGAGGGGGCCTGCGGACACTATGGTCGTCTATCGGTTGGTGGCTTGTCTCTTTCAGTCGGTTTGTACCGCAATCTTCAATCTTGTGCGCTTTCTCACACGCACTGCGTCTTGTTCCTTCGTCTCACTCTGACGTCCGACGTGCAGCTACCTCCTCCTACAGGCGTACGGAGGCACTGCCGTCGATGCGGACTTCGTGTTTGTGCAGCCCCTCCCGCGTTGGCCGCCACCCCTTGCGGTCGAAGCATTCTATCCAGTTCCCTTTGACCTTCTGCACCGGCCGACAGAGTGGAGCGGGTCACTGGAAATCGGCGTGGTAGTTAGCGTGGGCAGTCCCCGCCCACCGTCGCTGACGTTAATGCTCCGCATCCTCAACTTGCGGGCGGCATCAGCTCGTGCGGCCACACGCACTTTCGACGGCGCCCTGAGCGCGCCCAGAGCTCCGGAGACGGTGGAGGATCTCATGAAGGCCGAGAAGCTGCACAGGGAATCTGCAGTGTGGCTGGCGACGCGCGTGCGCGGGGCACTCCTCGTCATTCGCGAGGGCCTACGGGGTACTGCGGAACGGCCCCTCGGTGCCGGCGGCGATCACGGCGACACCGTGTTGGCGGGACTGCGCGTGCGAACTACGAAGTGCCCGTCGGTCATGCTGGATGGTGTCGCGGAGGAGAAAGAGTCGGCCGCCGTGCCACCGACGCTCGACTCGTTCATCGCGAGCCATCTCGGGTGCCCGCTGTCGCGCGCAGTCCCAACCGTCGCCGGCGAGGCGTATGATTTGTCGGTGCGTGTGTTGACAGTTGCTGGATGGGGTCTGTTGCTGTGTTTGCGTCACATCGACCAATGCTCCGTGCACCCTTCCTCCCTTATCTTACACAACACCAACTGTCCGCTCAGGGCGACGAAACGAGGCGTGCAGCCCAACTCGCCCACCCGCGCACGTTCGACGGCATTGCGCTTTCCATTGCCGCACAAGCGTGTCCCGAGAACGTGAAGTGCCCCGCCCTCACCGCCGGTTACGAGGGATAAAGGACCAAATCCATTAACATAAAAATGCCAAGGTAACACAGCCCTCCTCGCTCCCCCGTCGCCGTCACAACCCACCCAATACAACGCACTCAACAAAACACTTTACACACGCCGCCCTTCATTTGGACACGCTCGGGACGGAATGACGAATCGGGGCAACTTCAGAACGAACGGGGCCTTACGCGCGCACAGCATACACGCGCTGTCCAAAGTGAATGTCGCGCTTCTTCTGGCGGAGCGTCGTGAGCCGGGCCTCGTGCTTCGTGAGCTCGCGGCGCATGGCGCGCGTCTTCTTGGCGCGGAGGTCCTTGGGCGCGTACTTCTTCGACTTGTAGAACTGCTGGAGCTGCTCGCGCTGCGTCTGGTTAATGACCGTCAGGACGCGCGCAATGCCCTTGCGCACCGTCTTGCTGCGGGGCAAAAGGGCGCGGAGACGAATGCGTTAGGAAATCGGGCCGGTGGCAGCTCACGACGAGACGAAAATTGGCACTCGCGAAATTCGACGTGCGATGCGCCGTTGGGTCACTAATGTCTCCGCGCTTCATACAGATGAGAAGCTTCGCATTGCGCCTACACACAGGCACATGCACGCACGTGCATCCCAACGCCCTCAATTGCAACAGACGCTGATGACATCAACACTTCCGCCCCACGTGGAAACAGCCCTCGTGCCATCAACAAACGACAGCACAAAAACCGGCAACGCAGTGCCAAGCCACGTGGAAGAATGTGGACACGCAATAGAGACTCAAAACACAGGCACATGCAACGACTGCGACGACGAACAGATGCCAACATAATCGATGCAGCCAAGAACGCGCCCATAACGCCAGCAAACAAGCCAACGACAGGAAACGTCCACTCACATCTTCGAGAGCTTCGAGACGGGGCCGCCGGTGACCTGGGCGACGCGGAGCTGGGACAGCTCAGTCTTGAGCTCACCAAGCTGGTGCATGAGGTCCTGCTTGGACTTGCCGCGGAGCTCGTGGGCCTTGATCTTCGTCTGCGTCATGGCCACACAATACACAGAGCGTGAGTTGACAACGACTGAAGAGATGCAACCGAAGGACAAGCGATACGGTCTCTTCGCCACTAATAATCCCCCGATTCAGCAAAGTGGGAACGGCATTTCGGCTCCGTCGAACCCGCGCCCTCTGTCAATTCATACACAAGCCGTTCGCGCGTGCGAGTCGCCCTCTAATTCGCTCTTACTGCCGCATCCGCAACGCTGACCATCGATGCCTTTGACCCATCGCATCGTCCCAAACACACAATCCGCCGCCCCATCCCATCCCTGTCCCGCAACCCACCATTTTCCAACGTGTGTCTTTCCACAAGAACGACGGATGGAAGAAAAGAGAGAGAGAACGATTGAGGTGCCTTCTGCGATTTCAATGGAGCAGAAGCATCAGACCCTCACGCGCACGCACTATTGGCGAGAACCCCCGGATGCTCAATTGCCAATATATCAGCCGAGATTTCGGCTAATTTATTCAAGAGCTACCCCGGATGTCCATTATTCTGCGGACAAATGTGGGTGACTGTGGTCGGCCCTAAAGAACTGAAATTTTGAACAAACAGTGCAAAATTACCCACGTACGTCAATTTAGCAGTCCCGGCCCATCAGCTGACCGCCAACACACACACACAGTCACAGTCAACCATGCCAAATTTGAGTCGCCGACGCTTCTCTTCTTCTCACGACGTGCACACAAAGTTACTTCACGCTCAACGCACACGTACGCGCGTACATAAGGCTGCTGGCTCCATATTATTTGGTGTGGCGTGCCGGCGACTTGTACATCTATTCGGCGGCGCAGCACCGTCCACGTTACACGTGCGACTCGACCAACGTGCAGCGCATTGACTCGCGTCGCGTTCGAGGGGCTCTTAGCCCGTTCCTTGTCCGCCTTCGGTGGCCGTGCTTAGCCGACGCTCGCTTGCGGGCGACACACAATGGCGATGGCGTCGTCGAGCGGAGCGCCGCGGTCACGCACGCTCACCACGCAAAAACCACCTCCCCTCGTGACTCGGAGCCTCACGTCAAAGTACACGCAGTATAGGAGCACGGCGGCTCACCGACGAGACGCGTCGCACTCATGGGGCGGACCCCGCAATGACGACACGAGCGAAACTGACGATTCGAAGTTGCTCATCGGGAGATCGGACGATGTGAGTTTGTCACGTGTGTGTGGGCGCGCTCGCTTTAGGACGTCTGTTTGGAGTGTATGGTGAAGTCGTGAGTGCTAACGTAAGTGATGTGACGGGCCATGCAGGGCGGTGCGAAGGACACAACTGTGAATGTGGCGCCGCAGTGGGTGGACGTCGTCGAGCAGGTCCACTACAAATTTGGGGGCATCCGGCAACGTATGAAGGAGCTGTGGCCGCTTCACGACAAGCACATCAACCAGCCCGGCCTCGACGACGACATGGAGCGGGAACATGAGATTGAGATCATGACGAGGGAAATCACGTCGCTCATCCAGGCCTGCAAGACGTCGATCCAGAGCATCGGCGAGTCGGCAAAGAAGAGCGGGAAACCCACAGAGATCAAGATGGCCAAGAACGTCATGTCGTCGCTCGCGACGGAACTGCAGGAGCTCTCGACGGACTTCCGCAAGGGACAGAACCAATACCTCAACCGTGGGTGTCGAAAAAATGGATGCGACGCGCCTGTGTATCGCAACCGCGTGTGCGGTGGCATCACTGGTGCGCCGTTACTTAAGCTTGTTTTGCGTCTGCAGGGATGAAGGGTCGCGAGGAGAAGTCGAAGGGCATCTTTGTGGAGGACGACAATGACTACGACCACGAAGACGCGCACTATGACCCCGGATGGGACCAGACGCAGCAGCAGGTTCGTTTCTGGCTGGTTGTATGGAGTGGTTAAAGGCAATATGGTCTGTCTTTTGGAAGCTGTGGAACCCCTCATTGTGTCATTTTCGAGGCCAGTGTTAAATGCCCGTGCGTCCCGTGTGTGCAGGAGCTGCAGCGCATCGAGACGGAAGTGGCCACGCGGGAGCATGAGATCAACCAGATTATCAAGTCGATCACCGAGTTGCACGAGATTTTCCGGCAGGTCGCCGAGCTCATCATCGATCAGGTCGGTCTCTTTTGTAGCTTGAGTGGGCGCCTTGTTGTTCCTTTTGAGTGACGCTACTATGAGGGATAGGTGTGGGTGCTTGAGTGGCGCCTTGTGTTGTACGTTTTGAGTTCGCTACTACGAGGGATTGGTGTGGGTACCTTGCGTAGCTTTGATTTGGGCGTCGTTGGTTCGCCTTTTGAGCGACTAGTGTTCTTTGCGCACTTGCAGTGTGAGCTCTGACACCATCCTCGCTCACCAGGGAACGATCCTCGACAACATTGAGCACAACATTGACATGACCGAGGCCTTGGTGGACTCTGGACACAAGGAGCTCGAGCAGGGCGAGAAGTACCAGAAGCAGCACCGCAAGTGCATGATGATCCTTATGCTCATTATTTTCATCATTATCTGCGTGGTCATCCTCATCGTGCGGAAGAGCGTGTGAGGGCGTGTCACGCCGCGCCTCGTTCGCATCTGCGTCTAATTGCGTGCGCGCGTGCGAGCGCCCTGCATTGCTTTTGATCTTCTCTGCGTTCCGGCGTTCGAACTTTTTCTTCGCGTCTGTCGTTGCGGCGGCGTGCGTCAAAAAAGGATCCGCGGTGCGCGCTGTGCGCGTGTCTCGTCAAGCCATGTCTGCGTGCGGCGCCCTAATTCTTGTTCTTACGATTGAACACAGTCCCAAAGTGCTCTGTTGTTTGCACAATGAGACTTCTGTAGAGCCAGGCCGTTGCAGTTGACAGATTTGTTTGAAGAGAGCCGAGGCGCGAGACCTGACCAAGCACCATCTTCGCATCACCCGCATAGTGTTCTTTCATTTTCTTCTACAGCAAGACGCTTCCACTAGACCAACAAAACCGCAGAACAGAGGACCGTCCACATTCCCCCTCACACATACACACGCACACGCGCACACGCAAGCTCAGGCCTTGAGGCGCGACTCGAGCCCATCGAGCTCGTCGCGGATGCCCTTGGGCAGGCGATCGCCAAACTGCGCGTGGTACTTGCGGATCTTGCCGACCTCGTCGATCCACTTGGGCTTGTCCACGCGGAGGAGCTCGTCCATGACGTCAGGGGCGACGTTGAGGCCTGTCGTGTCGATCGCGCCCTTCTTGGGCACGTACCCAATCGGCGTCTTCTCCGCAACATCCTTGTTGTCCGTGCGCTCAAAGATCCACTTGAGGACGCGCGAGTTCTCGCCGAAACCGGGCCACAGGAACTTGCCGTCCTTGCTCTGCCGGAACCAGTTGACGTGGAAGACGCGCGGCAGCTTGCTCGGGTCCTTGGCAGACTTGCCCACCTTGAGCCAGTGCGCCATGTAGTCGCCCATGTTGTAGCCGCAGAACGGAAGCATCGCAAACGGATCGTGACGGAGCGTGCCCACCGCAGACTCGGCAGCGGCCGTCGTCTCAGACGACACGGCCGAGCCGACGTACGTGCCGTGCTGCCAGTTGAACGCCTCGTACACGAGGGGGACGAGCTGAGGACGGCGGCCGCCAAAGATGATCGCGGAGATCGGCACGCCTTCCGGCTTCTGCCAGTTGGGATCGATGATCGGGCACTGCGACGTCGACACGGTGAAGCGCGAGTTCGGGTGCGCGGCAGGCTTCGTCTTGTCGCCGGGGGTCCACGACTCGCCGAGCCAGCTCGTCACCTTGCCCTTCGGCGGCTCCTTCGTCATTCCCTCCCACCAGACGTCGCCGTCCTCGGTGCGGGCGACGTTTGTGAACATCGTGTTCTTCTCGATCGCGCGCATGGCGTTGGGGTTCGTCTGGTACGACGTGCCCGGGGCGACGCCAAAGAAGCCGTTCTCGGGGTTGATCGCGTACAGGCGGCCGTCCTGTCCAAACTTCATCCACGCAATGTCGTCTCCGACGCACTCGACCTTCCACCCGGGCAGCGTGGGCTCGAGCATCGCGAGGTTCGTCTTGCCGCACGCAGAGGGAAACGCGGCCGCGACGTACTTCTTCTGGCCAGCGGGGTTCGTGATGCCGAGGATCTGCAGGGAGATGGGCATCGTGTGTTAGTCGATGAGCTTGATTCAAGGAGACCATGTCGTTCCCCACATCACCACATGCAGCACTAGTAAGCACAGGCACGCACCAGCATGTGCTCGGCGAGCCAGCCCTCGTCGCGGCCGAGGACCGACGCAATGCGAAGCGCAAAGCACTTCTTGCCGAGGAGCGAGTTGCCGCCGTAGCCACTGCCAAACGACCAGATCTCGCGCGTCTCGGGGAAGTGCACAATGGCGCGCTCCTGAGAGGGACAAGGCAACGCGTGAGACGCGCCACAGCACACAGCAGCACGATAGCGATTCGTATCTTCACATGCACACCACGCACACACACACGCGCGACATACCCACTAAGTCACACGTACAACGCAAGCGTACAAGAGGCAGCGATTGACAGCGTCTCACCTTCGTATTGCACGGCCACGCGACGTCCTTCTCGCCGGGCTGGAGGGGCTTTCCGATCGAGTGCACGCACGGCACAAACTCGCCGTTAGCACCGAGCGCCTTGACGACATCCTGGCCAATGCGGGTCATGATGCGCATGCTCGCAACGACGTACGGCGAGTCGGTGATCTCCACGCCAATACGCGAGATGGGCGACCCAATGGGACCCATGCTGTAGGGGATGACGTACATCGTGCGCCCTGTTGCAGGCATGCGAGAGGATGGTTAGTGGCGGCTGTAATGCGACGCAGGGGAAAAATGGGGGGAAGCTACGTGCTTCGAACGAAAAGGAGATGAAGCTCACCCTTCATCGCGCCGTTGAAGAGCTTTCCGATCCGCGTGCGCATCTCGGCGGGGTCGATCCAGTTGTTGGTCGGGCCGGCATCCTCCTTCGTCTTGGAGCAAATGTACGTCTGCTGCTCGACGCGGGCAACGTCGCCGGGGTCCGTGCGCGCCAGGTAGCTCCCCGGGCGCTTGGCCGGGTTGAGCGCCTCAATCGTCCCGTTGCGAAGGAGCGTGTCTATGATCTGCTTGCTCTCGGCCTCGGTGCCGTCGCACACGTGGATGTTGCTCGGCTGCAGGAGCTTTGCCTTGTCGTCGATCCAGCTGCGCAGCTTGGCGTGCTGCACGGACGCGACCGACGCGTAGGTGCGCCGTCCCCACAGCGCCACTGCAAAACGCCGCGAGACATATGCCATCAGAAGACGAATGATCTCGCACACAATGCACACGAATACACACTAGGTAATGCTACGCACACGTGCGCACTCACCCGAGAGGCCCTGTCGGCCAGCGGCAAGCCGCATCAAACCCGTCGGTGCCATCGTGCCCAACTGCGCGGCACCGAGGAGAAGAATTAGGGTGTGTGCGATGCAATGACAGGCGCTGTCGACTACATAGATCAGACACCGACCTTCAGAGCGTTGTCCCCCCAAAAAGCGCACAACGAGGCTTTTTCTGTGCTGGCTGTCGCTCTTCAGCGATGATCTCGAAGTGTGAGAAGGCTGGCGAACATTCCACGCGGCTTCCGAATCGGCGGCCGATTACCTGCGACGTGCGAATGCGACACCCCAAACTGAGTGCGGCAGAGCCCGCGTGTGTGGGGACGACTGCGCAGACAACGAGAGAGGGTGTCTCTGGACAGCGAGAGAGGGAGAGAGACGAGCGACAATACTGGCTCAGTCGCGCACATGCGTGAGTCAGCAATTCGATTCCACCCCCATCTGCCGCCCCGGATGTACGGAGATGAGCACCGTTCCGATCCCCCGGATGCTGCAAAAAGTCACCAAAATGACCTACCCCGGATGGATGGAGGAGATGGCAGTCCATGTGTTGGGGACAGTTAGTCTAGCGAAGCGCGCAGCGCGCCGGACTCCCACGACCATTTAAGTAAAGGAAAGTTCCCATAAAGAATGAAACTGTATATCAGGTGTCGTACGCAATTTACGCAGCGCACGCCGTAGCCAACACGTACAAAAATAAAGGACAGGGTGAATAAAATTTAGAAACTGGACCGAGGTTTCTATTGCGAAACCCCCATTGAAGTAGATGAGTTTCACGAATCCGCGCGAAAAGCCATTTTGGCGGGAAGCGAAGTGTCTCCCCGCCAAAACACTGAACCGCGGCCTTTGTACCATGCATCTCCTGCGCGCAACCCTTAATAACACCGCTTTGAACTATAGCCGTGCATCACTGTTGTCGAAGGTGTGCAGTCTGTTTAGTCTGTTTATGTTGGTGGCGACATGGCGCCTGTGCGTGGCCATGGACGTGGTGGGCCGAGCACCCGAGGTGGTGGTGTGAGCACCGTCAACAGGGGTGGTCGCACAGCACAGAGAGGTGTGGGGTTTCGCCACGAGTCGCGCCGTGCCCATCGAGTTTCGGAAGAGCTTGCTCGTGTGGCTCGTGCAGAGGGTGTGGCGCATGGTCAGCAGGTACTGCGTCCGTGCATTATTGTTGGTGCATCAGAATCAGATTCTTCTGAATCTTGAGTGGCAACCTATTAATGAGGCAACGTTTGCTATATATGATCCGTGCAGGATAACGAACTCGGCGAGGCTGGTGGTCCGAACCCACCCTCCCCTGTCCTTCGTGGGCGGGATGCTCACAAGCGCAACGTGGAGCTTGCGAAAAAGATTCAGGCATCCTCACGCGCTGCGCGGACTCAGGCAGATGCAGATCGGTATTAATTGCTGTCACCTGTGTGCCAGTGTTGCATATTCAGGGCCGCTGACATTGCCTGTCTACTGTCGCAGGTACATCATGCGCTTCCTTGACTATGCGGGCGAAAGTGAGTTTAACCCTCGCATACTGAACAAGGAGCTTCCAGACAACATCACCGGATTCCTCCGGAAGATTCTTCAACCCGCCGACTCTACACCTCGAAAGGTTTGTGTTTGTGCTGTGAAGAGCCTTTGATGCATCTCAGCTGTTGTGTTTGCATGGGTTATGGAAGCTTGATTTGACTGTCTTTGCCGGATCTGCAGCCCTCGACCCTGCGAAATGCGCGGGCGGCCGTGTCGCACTTCTACAAGAAAGAGGGCCACACAGGCGAATGGACTATGCACATGAGTGCCGACGGGGCGACGGCGAGCTTCACCGGTAACCCCGTGCTCTCGCAAGTGATGCGGGATTTCCAGAAGGGCTACGGTCGCGTGGCTGTGAGTACACTGACGCCTACATGACTGACGTGTGTGTGTGCGCCATTCTAGTCCCCACATGCTAACACTCTGACATGTGCAGGTGCAGAGTGGCATGCAGGAGGAGTCGAAGAGGGCCATCACACGCGACGAGATGCGTGCACTTGGTCAATACCACTGGACTACCTTTCTGGCCGCCATGAGCAAGGGCGAAGTGGC
>CALSCQ010001629.1:0-11407 GCA_943704525.1 Pigoraptor vietnamica | reverse complement strand
TGAAAAAGAGAAAAGAGGTCAAAACAAGCGCGTTTTACTTTAAAAAGGCAATTCAGGTCTGGGGGTATAGCAAACGGTATGAAACTGACTATGCCGTTAGCTAACGGCCTGTGCCATTTATAACGGGATGCCGTTAGTAAACGGCACAGGCCATTAGTAAACGGCCTAAAATCACTAACGGCACCCAACAGATGTCACACATTTGTGAGCACATGTTACTCTCCGTCATTTAATGTGACATTTTTTGATTTTTTGGTGGCAAAATCCGACACAAGCTCAGTTCAACTGAACCCCAGCCCGAATTGGGCTTTTCCGATTGGGTGAATTTTGGTACCCGACTGCCAAATTTGGGTGCCTCAGTGTGCTGCAACTGGCATGTTCAACCACACGACATGGCGTATATATCCGCCACCGAAACAGAGTGCGCACACAGCCGCGTTCGTAAGATTATACCACTCGGCTTGACTGTAATGTGAAATTCGCGACCGGGCTTTGCCGAGTGACCGCGTCAACTGGGCCCGGCAGCGCCGCGGCAGCCGTTTCGCCGCGTCCATCGTCAATCGGCGCTTTCGGGTCGGCAGTGCGGACGCGGCTGGGGCCATGCCTCCATGCCTTCGTTTCGCTGATGGCCGTCGCCTTCGGTGGCTGCGCGTGATATTTGTGCTCAGCATTGCTCTTGCGGCAACCGCCGTCCTTTTCACGCCGCTCGCAACCGTTGACGTAATTGCAGTGCCGCACTCCAATAGGCCACGCCGTGATGTGGCGGAGGGTTGGGTCGAGAGCGACGAAGAGGACTTTGCGCACCATCACTCGGGCGTCTCAGTTCGCGTGGAAGATGGCCTCGCAGCGGTCGCGTCGCCCGCGGAGCGCCCGTTGCAACTGGGTGCACGTGAAAACAGCGTACCCGTAACGAAGAGCGCGGCAGGCCACACGCACGAGGGCGGGACGAAGAGTGCTGCAGGCAGCGACACGCAAGAGGACGGGACGAAGAGTGCTGCAGGCCGCGACACGCAAGATGACGGGACGAAGAGCGCTGCAGGCAGCGACACGCAAGAGGACGGGACGAAGACGCTCAAGGCGGCCGCCCTGAAGAGTGCTGTGAACGACAGGCACGAAAATTTCAGAGCAAGTCCGCCAAAGGGCGGCGGTGGCCGGACACAGGAACCGCCGAGTGCGAATGATGTCATCGAGTGCGTCGAGTCCTCGTTCGCGTTTCCCGAGAGCGATCGCGTGCCCTCCGACGTCGTCGTCAACGCACGGCGGGACCTCAACTGCGCGTGGCCTGACAAGGTGCGCTTTGGGCGACAGTGGGTGGGCGACCCCTTTGCGGACGCGTGTCACGTGCTCATTCGTATCGTCCACGACGAGTTCTTCGTCAAGCGCCGCCTCGACTACACCCTTCGCGACGGCACGCTGCTGGGCGCGTACAGGGATGGCGGCATTCCCGTGGGCGATCGCGACGCCGATCTCACCGTGTTCGTGCCCGTCCCGTCTAACGTGCGGGCGGATTCGGCGCTGCTGTCCAACTGTACGTTCCCGACGACTCTTCCCGACGGCCGCATCGATGGCCTGTCGCCGCAGGGCGCGTACGTGGGCGCAGTGCTCGCGGACATTGTCGCACACAGCGACGTGGAGAGGGTGTACGGCGGCCGGCTGAGCTTCAAGTACAAGTCTCCGCGTGCCATCTTGCTCTCCTTCGAGTCGTCGTCTGGACCGGTGGGGAAGGATGGCAAGCGCACGACGTGCGAGGCCGACTGCGCGTACATGCAGCTGCGCGGTCGCCGCACGAGCAACAGCCAGTGCAACTGCCCGTTCGGTCCCATGGAGGCCGAGACGCGACGATGCAAAAGGGACTCGCTCGCGTACATTCGCGGCCGTTACGGCGACGCGTGGTGGCTCGTGCTCCCCGCGTTCAAAGGGTTCATCGACGCAAAGGTGGGGATGCGATCGGGCCTGCGACTGCCGCTCGAGTGGCAGGTGGACGCGCTCGCAAAGCCGCTCGTTGCAGCCGACGTCGACAGCGACGGGCACATCGCGGCAAAGGAGCTCCGAAAGATGCTCCTCGCCCAAGGCATGCCCAAGGGCGACGCCGACACCGCGTTCAGGGATAAGGCGTGGGTCGAGGAGAGGCTGCGGTTCGTCGACGAGCTGTACCAATACGCACAGGACTTGCGGAGGTATGGGCCGACGTACAAGCAGGGAGGAGCTCCGCCCGCGCCGACACGGGTAGATGCAGGTGACGCGGCGGTCTGATTGTGTCAGGACATGGGCTGACGCAGGACGCCGGCCTACACGTGCATCGCTGCTTCATTTGAAGTGCGTGTTTGCATGCGCGTCATTAATCGGCGTTGGCAAGTAAATGTATTTATATCAGTGGTGCAGTCGCACACGTCCCCCTCCTCCAACACTGGCACACGCAGCTGAAGCACGTAACTGTACCTGTACGCCGACGAGCACTGCCGTGTGCATTAGTGCTAGTGTTGTTTGCGTGTCGGCGTTGGGGGGGGATGTATATATGAGTGTGTGTGCGTGTGCCGTGTCAATGTGTGTGTGTGTGTGTGTGCTTATGCGTGTGCGTGTGCGTGTGCCGTGCCAATGTGAGTGTGTGTGTGTGTGTGTGTGTGTGTGCTTATGCGTGTGCGTGCGTGTGCCGTGTCAATGTGTGTGTGTCAGGTGTGTGCTTATGCGTGTTTGTGTGCGTGTGCCATGTCAATGTGTGTGTGTGTGTGTGTGTGTGTGTGCCATGTCAATATGTGTGTGTGTGTGTGTGTGTGTGCTTATGCGTGTGTTGCGTATGCCGTGTCAATGCGTGCGTGTGTGTGTGTGTGTGTGCTTATGCGTGTGTTGCGTATGCCGTGTCAATGTGTGTGTGTGTGTGTGTGTGTGTGTGTGTGTGTGCGTGTGCCGTGTCAATGTGTGTGTGTGTGTGTGTGCTTATGCGTGTGTTGCGTATGCCATGTCAATGTGTGTGTGTGTGTGTGTGTGTGAGTGCATGTTTTTGAGTAATTGCGGCATGTCAGTCGCCGGCGTCACTCCCTTTACTCCTCGCGAATTTAGATGCACCCGCGAAGCACAGATGCTCTCATGGACACCCAACCTTTCGTGCCATTCGTGCATGCCACCCCGGATGTCCCAGACTAAATGACCCTTGTCCGGACATTCTCGCAGACCCCAAGTCACACTACAGTTGTGGGTGTGTTGCCGAGAGTGAAAAACGGTAAGAGCGCACTCGCTCGAGAGGGGAGCGTTCGAAGGAGAACGTGCGGCACACGGCAGTCTCCACAGGGCACAATCATGTCGCAACAGCCTCTGCCGAAGGGGCACCTCACCGTCGAAATGGAGGAACTGGGGGGCGCTATTAATAGGTTGGTAACAGGCTAAACTCCGCATGCGATACTTGTGGGCATGCGCACTCGCCGTGTTGCTCCCACATGTCGCGTGACTGTCCCCGTCGGCCGTGTGCTTAAATTGAATGGCGTGCGCAGTGTGGCGAAGCGGGTCAGGGCGTCTGCGCGGAGCAGCACTCTGCGACTGCTGCGACGCGACACATCCGCCGAACGGAAGGAGTCCCAGGGCGACGGAGACGCCATTCCCCTCGGTGGCGTCGCTGTCGTTGTAGATGCGCCTTTGGAAGGACTTAGCACGAGCCGCGTGCTAGAGCTGCGAAAGGTTTGGTAGTTTTATTTGTGTGCCTTTGTGTGCGCGTGTGTGCGTGTGTGTGTCGTGTGCGTGTGTGTGTGTGTGCGCGCGCGCGCGTGTGTGTGTGTGTGTGTGTGTGCGTGTAAGAGTGTGTTTGTGTTTGTGTGTGTGTGTGTGTGCGTGCGTGCGTGTGCGTGTGCGTGTGTGCGTGTAAGAGAGTGTGTGTGTTGTGTGTTTGTGTGTGTGTGTGTGCCGTATGTGTGTGTGTGTGTGTGTGTGTGTGCGTGCGTGCGTGCGTATGTGTGTGTGTGTGTGTATCTTGTGTGTTTGTGTGTGTATGTGTGCATTTGTGTGTGTGTGTGTGTCACGTGCGTTCTGCTCTTGCGCGGTTTTCTTCTGTCGCCCCATACTAGGGTGTGATGCCTGCACTGACGCGCACTTTATGGCCCCGCAGATCTATGGCTTCAACGAAATTGTCACGGCGGAGGATCCCGCGTGGAAGCAGGTGCTGCGCAGGTACTTTGGGTTCGTGCCAGTCCTCATCATCATCGCCGCGATCGTTTCCATATCGGGTATGTGCCGCTCCCATTGCAGCGCGTTACTCCCGTGCGTTCTGATGGAACGTCACATTTTACGTTCTGACGGAATGTCACAATTTTAGTATGCTACTGTCAGCTCGCACTGGTCCGCCCTTTCCCCACACACCGTTTTGCTGGCGTACGTTCTTCAACTGTTGGGCGACCTTAACGCAGTTCATGTGAACCCTCGCCATGCTCAATTGTGGCCTTATCCCACTGCGATGGCCGAGTGGCAGCCGTGTGGCTCTGCGTACATCGTCTGTGGCCCAATTGCGGCTGCCGTGCACGCCCTGTCAGCTGCCTTGTTTGGCGCTCCTTGTGACCGATTGCCCAATTGCGGCGCAGTCCCCGTCGATGGAACGCGCGACTACTTCTCGTTTGCGCTGCTGATTGTCCAGTGCAACCTCGTCGTGTGGGCCGATTACCTCTCCGCCCGACATGCCGGCGACGCCGTCAAGGAGCTCAAGGCCCTCTCCGCGCCCGTGTGCACGGTGCGCCGCGACAACAAATGGGAGAAGCTGTCCGTGCGTGAGCTGGTTCCCGGCGACCGCATCGCGCTTGTCATTGGGGATGTCGCGCCGGCAGACGCACGTCTGTGCGTGGCGCCCGTCGGCGTGGACTTTGACGAGTCGTCGCTCACCGGGGAGGCGTTTGCCGTATCGAAATTTGTGGGCGACGAGGTGCTCGCCGGTGCGTCGGTGAAGCGGGGCGAGGGAGAGGCGACGGTACTGCGGACTGGGCCGAACACGCTGTTTGGAAAGACGATTATGCTCACGGCGCAGGTGAGTCTCGAGCGTTTCAGGCGCCATTCACGCTGCCGGTTTTCCACAAACATCTGTGTGTTGTGTAGATAGTCGCGGATTCATGACGGCGAACGACCATGTGTGCCCCGTCGCGCGCTTGTTTCGCAGGCCGACGCCACACCGTCGTAATGGGACTGTTCGACATTTTGCCTGTCGTTTGTCAGCCGCTAACTGGAGCTGGTTACTCCGTTACCGCGCAGGTGTCGAACCAGCCGCAGCTGATGGTGGTGCTCCGTAAGCTGTTCTACGTGATTGCGTGCGTGGGCTTCGTAGCTTGCCTCTGCCTCTTCCTCCTGATGGTCTTCAGCGAGGACATTGGGCCTGCGGAGGGCATCAAGATATCCATCGCGCTGCTTATTGCGGTGGTGCCGACGGCCATGTCCGTCGTCGTCTCTGCGACACTCGCCGCGGGCTCAAGGGTGGGTTCGCCTCACTCAACGGCTGTCGCATCTTTGTCGCTTGTGGACTTTAAATGGTCTTTGACACGTGGTTTATTCTGCCGGTAGGAGCTCAGCAGGAGAAAGGTCGTGGTCACTCGCCTCGCAGCGATACAAGAGCTCGCGGGAATGGGTGGGAAGGCGCGATGCCCTGCGTGTTGCGTACAAAACTGTTCGACCTTCATTCACCCCATGAGAGTAACCCACTGCTGCACTTTCATCACCTCGCCCGTCCATTAACCGGTCTTTGGTGGCCGCAGATACTCTGTGCAGCGACAAGACGGGCACGCTCACGCTCAACAAGCTCTCGACGGACGAACCATGGCTTGCACCGGGCCACTCGCAGGCCGACATGCTGTTGTATGCCCTACTGTGCTCGCACCGCGCGGAAGAGGGGCGGGACGCCATTGACGCCGCCATTTTCGCCGCCGCGCCCGAAGATGTCAAGAAGGATGCGCAGTCGTATGAGGTTTGCGCTGAGCGAAATGACTCGTCGCCGACACAGGCGTGACGCGCGCTTCCCCCTGTGCCATGCCGCAACGCTCATTTCCACCTCTTATTGTCGTGTAGGTGTTGGAGTTTGTGCCTTTTGATCCCACGCGGAAGCGCACCGAAGCCGCAGTGAGGGCCCCGGATGGCAGACTGCTGAGGGTCGCCAAGGGCGCGCCGCAGGTGTGCGCAGTTTTGCTTTGGCACGCCTTGCACCTTTCGCATTGACTGTTTGGTTTGGCGCGCACTGTAGGCACTTGCTGTGACTTTTTACTCACGACGCACACTATTGTGACCTTTGTGACTCAAATTCGCCACCTCTCAGATTATTCGCAAGATGTGCGACATGGACGATGAGTCGGCAGCGATGTTTGACGAGGCGGTTGTGAGCATGGCATCGCGTGGGCAGCGTGCGCTTGCAGTCGCCGTCCAGAGGGCGCCCGATCGTGCATTTGAGCTTGCGGGTGAGCGTGACCGCCGCACGTCCGGGTTTGGAGCTCTTCTGCGTGCGACTGCCGCTGACCAAATTGCTTTCACTGCGGTGCCACGTGCGCGCGCGCAGGCCTCGTCTCGATCTTTGATCCGCCTCGTGCCGACACGAAGGAGACGATTGAGGAGGCGGGCGATTTCGGCGTTCACGTCAAGATGATCACTGGCGATCACAGGGTGAGCAATACGCGGGCGATTGCGCGTGCGTCGCACGGGGTCGCGCCGTTGCGTACATATGTCCACTCGCGTGTGTACATGGCCTTCAATGTGACGAGTTGGTGCGGTTGCACGCGTGTCTGTGAATGTGGGCCTTTGCGGAGCGTCGAGTCGTTGTGCTCTCGCGTGATGACGTTGATGTCGGTCGGGTCGGTTTATGGCGAGAATACTGACAATCGCGGCCACGATGCGCAGGCCATTGCAGTCGAGATGGCGCGTCGCCTCGGTATGGGAACGAACATCGTGGATGCCACCGCGCTGGACACGCACGACCAGTCTCTTTCCGCGGTCATTCCGCGCGTGGACGACGTTGTGGAGAACTGCAACGGCGTTGCCGGGTGCCTGCCGCAACACAAGTACGCGATTGTGGAGGCGCTTCAGCGGAAGGGATACTTCGTGGGAATGGTGCGTGGATGCTGCGACTTGCGTGCGTGCACGTCTAATGGACCGACTGCGCGCACGTGTGCGTAACTGTCTTTGTCTCACCACGCGTGCGTGAATCGTTGATTGGTGCCTTTCAACTCCCGAATATTAATAGTGCGCTGCTTGCTATGTTACCTTACCGAGCGTGTGTGCATTGTGCACTGTTTGCTGATTCGCGCTGCAGACAGGCGATGGCGTCAATGACGCGCCAGCACTCCGAAAGGTATCGTGTTCTGGTTGTACGCGCGGCGGTGTCTGTGCATTTCTGTGCGACGTAGTCTGGCGTATATGAGTGCAACGGGGCGTGTTCGTATGCGATTGCAGTGGAGTCCATGTGCGGCATGTGTATTTTGTGTGCGAGGGAAGTATTTAATTTGGTGCACATCGAGGGCGGGCGTGTCGTACGCGATTGCAGTAGTCTCTATGTGCGACAGGGGGTATTTGTGTGCGATGGGAGCGTGCCTTGTGCTAATTACGTCGACCGCACGCGCAGGCGAACATTGGCATTGCTGTGCATGGCGCGACGGACGCCGCCAAGGCAGCCGCCGACATTGTCCTGCTGGAGCCGGGCCTAGGGGCGATCATTGCGGCGATCAAGCAGTCGCGCATCATATTCCGCCGGTGGGGGTCAGGGTTAGGGTTAGGGTTGGTCGTCGTACCGTGTCGAGGGGGTGCGCGTGCTTCTGCGCGCTCTGCTGCGCACGATTTTCTCGGGGTGTGCGCGTCTGCGCGCTCTGCTCCGCACGAGTTCCCCGTCGCATCTCTTCCCTTCTCCTGCTTCGGCGCGAACGCTTCGATGCTGTGCGATCGGATAGGATTTGCCGGACAGCTGCTGATAACAACCAAGTGCCTTGCCGCAGACTGCAGTCGTACATTGCCTACCGTGTGGCGTCTTCGGTGATCATCCTTCTCTGGTTCTTTCTCTCCTCCGTTGCGCTTGGATTCCTCATGCCGATGTGTGGGTGTTCCGACCGTTTGTCCGCGGCCACGGAAGAAGGCCACCGTGCGCGGTCCTTGTGCTGTCCGACCCCGTTTGTGACTGTCCCCTGTCATTTGACTTCCATGCACGCGGGACGACTTACGGGTGAAATTGGTGTGTTTGCGCAGGGGTGCTCGTCCTTCTCTCGTTGATCAACGACTTCACGATCATTTCCACTGCAAAGGCACGTGTCACGCCATGACGCTGTTCGTTGCCATTGCTCTTCGCTTGCATTCGCTCGCTTCTGTGTGGCGTCACCTTCGTCCGCTCCTCACATCCATCGTTGTAAGCCCTCCCAAACGAAGCACACGAAGCCATTGCCATCGCGAAATACTTACTTTGAATTGCTCTTCAGGACTACGTTGTCCACTCGCAGTCGCCGGTGCGCTGGAATCCGTGGTCGGTGCTCACCGTGGGCGTGCAGGTTGGCGTGTGCTCGGCAGCGGCCACTTTTCTCCTCCTCTACCTGTCGTCGCCCCACTACGCAAGTTGGTGGCACCTCTTCGATCTCGACGAGATCACCGACCCCGAGCTGGTAGCCGTGCTCTTTCTTGGGCTGTCAATCGCCATCCAGCTCAACCTGTTCTCCGCACGGACGCACGGGTTCTTCTTCTCGCGGCGCCCGTCGTGGTATGTCGGCACGGTCATCGCGCTCGGGCTGCTCGTGTCCACCCTCATCGCAGTGTACTGGCCAAACAGCGTCTCACTCGGCGGCGGCTCACGGATGAGCAGCGTCAGCTGGGGTCACGTGGGTGTCACGTGGGCGTACGTCGTGCTGTGGTTTGTGGTGACGGATGTGGTCAAGGCGGGGCTGTTTTACGTTGTACACAGCGACGTCAACGCGGGCACACTCCTCGTCGAGCGTGCGCGGGCAAACGCGCGTGCGTCCAGCATTCGCGCGTTGCACATTTTCTCTCCCCTCGTGAGGCGCATTCCCGCGCTCGTGCACTCGTCGCGGCAGACAAAGGCGGACGCGCTGGAGCGCCGCGTTGCCGAGCTCGAGCGTGAGATGCGCGAAGTTCGACAGGCGCTCGCCCTCCTCGATGGCCGGCCTTCTGGGTGTGCAACGGTGTCACTGCCCACTGAACGAGCGATGTGACTCAGTAAGTAAAGAGAATGACTGAGCACACCTGCCGGCGGGGACACACACACACACGGCACACACACACACACACACACACACACACACACACACACACACACACACACACACACACACACACACCCTAATCCTAACCCTAACCCTACGTAGGCGCACAAGATCGCCGAGTTTGTACGACACCGGAGCGTACAGAACGACAGGAGAGCGCACGGCAGACAGGAGCGCACAGCACGCACGAGCCACACCAGCACGAGCGCACAGCAGGCACGACCACAACTCGCACCGGACCGCAGCAGAGACGAGCGGACAGCGCAAAACATGCGGCACCACAACCACGCACGACCGGCCGCACATCGCACACGAGCGCACAGCAGCACGAGTGCAGGGACAGCAGACACGAACGCAAAACATGCGGCACCACAGCCACGCACGAACAGACCACATCACGCACGAGCGCACAGGACACAGGAGTGCATAACAAGGACAACTGCACAGCTCATACGAGCGCACTACACGCACGACCGCAACACGTCTGAGCACGAGCGCACAGCAGACACGAGCGCACGAGAACGCACGATACGCACGAGCGCACAACACCCATGAACAGGCCACAACACGTACGAGCGGCACAATAAACAGGAGCTCACAACACGGACAACCGCACAGTGCACTACAAGCCCGCCGCAAAACATGCACGAGCACACAGCAGACATGAGCGCACGACACGCACGAGCGCACAACACGCATGAACAGGCCACAACATGTACGAGTGCACAGTAAACAGGAGCTCACAACACGGACAACCGCAGCACATACGAGCGCACTACACGCGCGACCGCAAAACACGCACGAGCGCACAGCAGACACGAGCGGACACTGAGAAGACCCGAGCGCACAGCAGACGAGCGCACAACACACACGGTCACACATCGCACACGAGCGCACGGAACAGACGCGCGCGAAACACGCTCGGCCACACATCGCACACGAGCGCACGGAGCAGACGAGCGCGCAGCATGCACGAGCGCATTGCACACGAGTGCACGGAACAAACGCGCGCAAAACACGCACGAGCACACATCGCACACGAGCGCATGGAGCGCACAACAAACATTACACACGAGCGCACAGAGCAGACGAGCGCACAACCACACATCGCACACGAGCACACAGAGCAGACGAGCGCGCAGCATGCACGAGCACACACCGCACACGAGCGCATGGAACAGACGAGCGCACAACACGCACGGCCACACATCGCACGAGCTCACAGAGCACACGACCGCACGAGCGCAACAGACATGAGCCGGGACAACATACACGAGCACACTGCAGGTACGAGCGCACAGTAGACAGAGCGCACACGCACGGGCGCACGGAACAGACGAGCGCACAACGCACGAGCACACAAGACGCACGACCGCACAATACGCGCGACCGCAAGAGATCACGCAATACACACCATATCTCAGTAGATGGAAGCCCTGTCCTCCGGAGCGGGCGCACAAGGTGAGACACATCAATGAGACTGGCGCCATGCTGGCTGCAGTGCTCTACAACATTGGCGAATCTCACCTCTCCATCACAACTATGATCGGTGCGAGAGACAGCCACTGAGGTCACAGCGATTACGCGCACCATCGTGGATTCATCACGCATTCACATCTCACGCATCATGAGCGCCATTCACATCTCATGAGCGCCATCCACATCTCCCTCACGCGTCACTGCATAGCCGGGACATGTACACTCTTCTTGGCGAACATTCATTACAATGCACCCATGTGTGCACCCGCAGCCTTGTCGCCCACCTTCGCGGAACAGCTGAGTACGTCTTACAAACACCTTCCTGCCCAGGGGCAGTGCACGCTCCAATTCCTCAATAACAGTCATCGCGAACACAAGCGCCATTGACGCTCTGTGCGCCGTCCTTCATGCACGCATGTGCGCTGGCTTACAGTGTGTCAGGCCCTGTGTGTTAGGCCCTATGACAGATGAGTGGCTAGTTTATTTGGATTCGGATCAAAATGTCCAATCACTTTTGGTCGTTTGTAATTGGGAGACATTGTGTCCCGATCAAGAGGACTGAACACTTGCTCATCTGTCATAGGGCCTAACAGTCACAGGGCCTGACACACTGACTGGTACCTAGTATAACGTTAGTGACCGAGGCGCGTCGTGGGCTATATATAGCGTCCCATCCGAGGACACGTATTGAACTTGCCATAGATATTGGAATCCCGGACAAAGTA
>CALSCQ010001626.1:47500-51096 GCA_943704525.1 Pigoraptor vietnamica | reverse complement strand
GGGGGGGGGCGAATGCAAGTGGCGAAAGGGAATAAGGAGCCAGTGCACGACGAATGCGACGCGCGTTACTCGCACTCACCGGGACACTTTGGCGCCGTACACATCCAGAGTGGCGCTCATTTCGCCGGTCGTGGTGGACGATGCGCCGTCGAATGTCGCGAGCGCCGAACAGTCAACGGCCCACCCGCCTTTCCTAGGGAGGCTGCACGCACGTCGGTGTCACTTCAGGCCCCGGATTGCACACCGCGCACAACGCGCAGTCCGCGAGTAGCGTGTGCAGATACAGCGCGCACCCGCGAGTTCCTGAATAGTTCCAATGCACCCCTGCCATATGCCATCCCAGCCGGCTGCACCGGCGGCACTGGCGCGCGCACACGCACCTGAACATCGGGTCCTCGGGAGCCACCGGGAGGCAAGTGGCGACAAGGGCGACGCGGAACTTCCCGACGAGGTCGGCAAAGCGGTCCCACGTCTCGATGGGCGGCAGAATTCGCGCCATTTCGGGGTCCTCCTGGAGAAAGTACACAAACGACTGCAGGCCGTCCTTCGTGTAGTCGAGGTTCTCGTAAAACGTCTGGAAGCTGTTGAGAATTTCGCGCGCCGCGTGGGCACCAATGACGTTCGGTTGGCTGTGGAGGTATATCAGGCGGAACCGTGGCCGTGGCGTGAGCCAGCGCATCGACAAACGCGCCGCAGGGAGGTGCGCAGCGCACAAAACAGGAAACGCACACTCGACATGTGAGTGCACGGACACTGCGCAGCTCACTACGGCCACCACCAAAGCAAAGCACAGCCAGACAACGAGTGCTCACTTGAGGTACGCCATAAAGAGCTGCATGACGTGGGCATGGCGGCCCTGCGTCGCATCGCCAGTGTCAAAGAGGGACGCTGCCAGCACTTCCTCCCAGCTGCGGAGGGGGCGGGGTCCGTCGTGCCACGAGCGATAGGCGTACCCGAGCACACTCGACTCGACAAACGCCGGCGCACTCTGCAAAAGCGTGAGCGAGGACGTCACAACTCAAAAACTCCCAAGTTGTCTGCATTCGAACTGTCAGAGGCCATCCGCGGCAATGGGTCAACGCGAAGCGCACCTCCTTCAGTGCGCCCACGCTCTCATCCGTCCACGACGACTGCTGCAAGTGATGAATGGCGCGCAGAAGCGCCCTTCCCGTGCCCTCGAGCGAGCTCTGCGCCTCGAGGAGCTCCGCGCAATAGTACACGATAATGTCGTGGTTGTTGCTCGTGTCGGTCACGCGGGCGCGCGAGTTGAAGTCCCACCACGTGTCGAGGAGGTGGGCAAAGGCGTCGGCATGTCCGCACGATTGCACCAGGACGTTGATCTTGTTACTGAAGGGCGGCCGCTCACATGTCAGCAGAGCAAACGAGGGCCCACGCACAGTGCGAGCCAAGCGCATGCACACGTGACGCAAAACCACAAATGCGACGAATGCGCATGCGGCGACAGACATCCGTCGTCAACACTCACGTGCACGTCCAGACGTACGGCAGCGGCCCCATCGCAAGGCACTGGCGCTCGAGAAAGCTCTGGCCGCCCGCTCCGAGGACATCCGGAGGGGGGTAGAGGGACGTGTCGTTCTGCAGGTTGCCGACGCGCCGCACAGCCTCGACCATCGTGTCCGTGGGCGCGTCGCCAACGCCCGCGCCGCGCCACACAACAAAGAGGTCGTCCACGTACGCCGCCTCAAAAGTGCCCGAAGGACCGCCGTCGCTCTGCAGCCGCATCTGGAAGTCCGCAACATCCCCGACTTGGCGCGGGCCTCGCTCGGAGACGCGCTTGGCGTAGAGCTCGCCGCACACGGCGCCCTCCGGGGTGGCCGATTCGAACCCCGCAAAGCACGGGTGCTCGTCGGCGTGCGGCACAATTCCAAAGATGGCGTTGCGCCGCGCGACCGAGTGGAAGAAGGCCTGCCGAGCCTCCCAGCTGTAGCCGGCATTGGGGTCATCGTCGCGCGCACTCACACGAGCACTCTCAGCACGCGCACGTTCGCGAAGCGCTTCCGCGTGCGAAGTGTGCGACAGATGTGCGGCCGTCACGGCCTCGCTCGATGCACTTGCCGACACCCCGTTCATAATGCGCGCGGCGGGGCGCTCATTTACCTCGCTGCGGACAACGCGTCCCGTCGCGCGGTCGTAGGCGAGCGTGACGCGGCGTGCAGGCCTTTCGGCAGTGACTGCCACTGCGCACGTGGCACACGCCACAAGCAGCGCAACTGCCACCGCAATGCACGCGACGCCCCGCATTTGCGCTCGTGAGCGACTGACGCTCGCACGCAAATAATTGCGTTACTCTGTCTTTTGGAGTGTGTGATCAATCCACGACTGACCTCGCATCAATCGGCTTGCAGTGCACTCAAGCGTGGCCACGCCCACCGACACTTGCCTTTTGCGATCAGGACGACCAGACCGGACAAATCTATTTATACCATCATCGTACAGTAATGTAACGTGTTGTAACATTGTCACGTGCCCTCAGATCTCACAAGCCGCAACCTTGACAGACTGGCTTGGACAAGAAGTTCTCCAAACTGAACACAGACGACTGCTTAGCACGCAGCGCAGAGAAAATGGCGGCTCCGTTGCGCGTGGTCGTCGTTGGCGCCGGTTTCGGCGGCCTTGAGGTGGCTGCGCAGCTGAACGATCTCGCCCTGCTCGGCGAGGTGCACGTGACCGTCATTGAGCCACGCGACGCCTTTGCGATCGGCGGCTTTCACCAATTTGTGCTGGATGGGCGCATGCGTGCCGAGGAGGTGCCGGTGCCATACTCGCGTCTGCGTCTGAAGGGCGTGAAGATCGTGAAGGACAGCGTGTCGCGCGTGGATGCCGCGCGTTGCGTCGTTGTGACCGGCAGCAGTGGAGAGGTCGCGTACGACGAGTGCGTCATTGCGTGTGGCCTTGATGTGCGAGGCCTTGCCGACGACCCCGTCGTGTACAGCATGTGTTCGCTTGCCGACAGCGAGCGTGCGCACGAGCAGCTTCAGGCGCTTGACCGCGGCCGCGTGGTCATCTCGGTCATCAAGCCGCCGTACAAGTGCCCTCCCGCGCCACTCGAGTGGGCGTTTGTGGTGGACCGCGTTCTCCGCCGGCGCGGCGTGAGAGACGTCGTGGAGATCGTGTTCACTTCGCCCGAGCCGCAGCCGATGCCCGTCAGCGGTCACGTGGGGCAGCGCATTGGGTCCATCATGGCGGAGGCGGGCATCCAGCTTCGGTTCAACACGGGCGTGCAGTCGGTGGACGCGGCCGCGCGCACGGTGCGCCTGTCGACGGGCGACGACCTCGCGTATGACATGCTCATCACGATGCCGCCGAATGTTCCGCCGGCGTTTCTGCGCGAGTCGGGCCTGGCGAACGAGGCGGGCTTCATCCCCGCGGACCCGTTCACACTCCGCGTGCCCTCACACGCGCACCTCTTCGCCCTCGGGGACTGTGCCGGCATCACGATCCCCGCCGGCAAGCCGCACCCGCGCGCAGGACTCACAGCGATGGTCCAGGCAGAGGCTGTGGCGGCGACGCTGCGTGCCCTTGCGGCGGACCGCGCGTGCGGCCCCGCGAAGGACACGGCGCAGACGGGCCGCTTT
>CALSCQ010001626.1:20000-42500 GCA_943704525.1 Pigoraptor vietnamica | reverse complement strand
AGCCACCCATACCCTACGGTTGCATGCAGAACAGCGCACCTTCAGCGCCGACTTGCCCGCGCCAATGACCGTCGACGCGTGGTGGCTCAGCAGCGCGCCAAACACGCGCGCGCAGTCCTGCGCCGTGGGCACCATGAGAATCTTCCGCGTGAGCTCCTCGGACTTGCGCCGGGAGAGCTTTGCCTTTCCGTCGGCGCCCTTGCGGTAGCTGTTCTCCGAGGCGTCCTTGCGCGCAGAGCGCAAGCTGCTCTCGCTGCTGTCGCGCTTGAACGAGCGCACGCTGTTCTCCGTCGGGTCCTTCCGGCCGGAACGGATGCTGTTCTCGCTGGCGCGCGATCGTATGCTCAGCTCTGACGAGTCCCTCTTGAACCCGGTGCCCGCCCCTGCGCCCCCGTCGCCCTTGTCGTCGCCGTCCACCTTCGGGACCTCGTCGGCGCTAATCGCAGCCGCATGCGCGCTGAGGCCAGCTGCACAACGCGTGAGGCGTGTAAGTGGCGAGAAGAACGAGCGCCGGGGGCAAATGCCTGTATAAGCGCGCGGCTGGCAGAGCGCGCGCACAAAAATCGCACCGACCTTTGTCGTCGTTTGTGGGGAGAATTCCGTGCATGTCCGCGAGCGACTTGCGCCGCTTGAGACGCGACCGCCAGTACTTTAGAATGGCGTGCACAGACGGCTCAAAGCCAAACACTGCAAGCGAGCGCTCGTCAACAAAAGTCCCTCCGCGTGCACATACTGCCGATGCAAAGCAGTACCGCGCGGGCTTTTTAGGGCAAGAAACAAGGTGGGTCGAATTACATCCGCACTCACCGACGCCGTCGCCCGGGATATAAACGCCAACAGTCCCCTCGGCACCCCCTGCATCGTGCGCGGGCGAGCGGAGGTCCAGGGCACGGAAAGCAACGCCCGTGTTCTCGGTGTATTCGAGGTAATTGTCGCTGCTCTCCACGCCCAGCGTCTCCAGAAAAACCTCAATCTCAATCGGAGTGCGTCTGCGAGCGGCGAGTGTCACGAAATGCACAGCAGGGGGACCGCACGCGCGAGAGTGTGAGTGCATGTGTCTGTGTGTGTGTGTGTGTGTAAGTGCGTGTGTGCAAATGCGTGCGTGCATGAGTGTGTGTGTGAGTGCGCGTGCAAATGCGCGCCTTCATGGGTGTTTGTGTGTGTGTAAGTGCGTGTGTGCAAATGCGTGCGTGCATGAGTGTGTGTGTGAGTGCGCGTGCAAATGCGTGCCTTCATGGGTGTTTGTGTGTGTGTAAGTGCGTGTGTGCAAATGCGTGCGTGCGCACCGACAGCGATGCGCGTTACACTGACAGCGATGCGGGTTGAATGCGCGCGCGCAACAGGTCGCATGTGCGGAACAAGGACAAGGACCCAAGGACAAGGACCCACTGCATCTTGATGGCACACTGCAGCTGCACAATGTACATGAGATATTCCCTCATGGCGCGCGACTTGGACAGAAAGTGCTCCTTGAAGAGCGCGTTGCACTCGTCCCTGCGCAGCGAACGCGTCAACAATTGCTGTCACTGACACCAGAGACACGCGCACACGCACAACACACTTCGCACACACACACACTTCGCACACACACACACACACACACACACACACACACACACACACACACACACACACACACACAAACGTACACACTTCACAAACCACACCTGCGACATAGCAGCCAACACACAACGCACAGGAGGCAAGGCAGATATACAAAAGGCGCCACCCATTCACCAGCCAAAAAAAAAGGCAGACACTGAAGAGCGCGTGCAAACACGAGAGGCGCCACGCACATTCCGAATCGGATGGACCCATTCTCGAGGTAGAGGCCTATCGTCTCCTTGTCGTAGAGGGCGTTGTCGTGCTCGTCCAAACCGCCCTTCATGTCCACCAGCCGGAAGAAGATGGTCGGCCGCGGGTGCAGCGGCAGCTGAACGAGGAGGTCATCCTGTCGGCCATGCAACCATTGTGAGCAAATCGTTCGTTCCTGCGACTAGGGCAGAGATCTCTATAAAGTCCAATACCCACGGAAACCTGCGAGAAGCGCTTGAGCGTCGAGTGCTTGGAGGCGGCCTTCAGAATGGCCGCGCGCAGCACGAGGGGGTCGAGGCAGTCCTGCCCAGGCGAACTCGCTTGGGACGCGGACATCTCCCCACTCGCGAGAGAAACCGCACAACCCACGCCAAAACGCGGTCCAAAAAAGTACCTAGCGATGCGTCAGTTACGCGCCCGTATTATTCAGCGTGCGAGTGCGCGTGTGCGTGTGTGCGTGTGTGTGTTCGTGTGTGCGTGTGCTTAAAAACTCGGTCGTGCTTAGGGTGTCTTCCACAAAAGTGAGAAACGTCGCGCGACGCATGTGCGAAAAGCCGAGTTCCGGGCGGTGCGTAACCCGCATGCGGCATTTTAGCGAGGACTCGGTAACGCATATGATTGGACACGGAACATTTGAACTGCATTCCGTACACGTCATCTTCACATTGAGATGACGCACGTCTTGTTACATAACGCTGTTAAGTTCAATCGCGCAAAAAGACACTCTTTGGCGCCGGCGCTGTGCGCAACACACACACACTCGAGAATGCCCGTCTTTGCGGTTGACACGACGCTCCCCCGGTCGGCCATTCCGGAGGGGTTCCTCCGCGCGACCACCGACCTTATTGCAAAGGACATGAACAAGCCGCCCGAGGTGTGTGTCCCGTTTACGGCTGCCCATCTCTTTTTCAGCTGATTCGCACACTCTTCATGTAGTCTGTTTTTACTTTGCGCTATGTGATCGCGGCGGTTTTCGTGTTTTTGCGCTGACCACTTGCAGTGCCCCCGCAGGTTGTTGTGGTGATTGTGCGTCCAGACGCCATCATGTCCTTTGCCGGCAGCACCGAGCCGTCCGTTTTGGTGACGCTCAACGCCATTGGCGGCGTCGAAGCGGAGCCCAACAAGCGCCTCGCCAGGGCTATTTGCGCGCACGTTGAGAAACAGCTGAAGGTCCCCGCCTCTCGGTGCGTCCTGCGCGGTGTACTTTTCCTGTCATCGGCGCTGCATGTCATTTGTCTTCGGCATGCGCCACACTGCATTTGTCCGTTTTTGCGCCGCATCATTTGTCTTCATTTGGATGCTCCAAACATTTGCTCAGGCGGCGCAGATTGCGCCATAGTTGGCCGTGCATTGAAAAACTGCGAACGCAGTCTATGTGGCGCAGCGGTGCCACCTCTTCGGTTGCCAGTCTAATCCTTCCTCAGAGTCAGTCGTCAGTGACACACTTGGTTTTTTCCTGCGCAGGGTGTTCATCAATTTCACGCACTTTGAACCGACACATTGGGGCTTCAACAACATTACGGTCGCAGAAATGTAATAAAGCTTGAAAAGAGCAGACTGACCACGGCCCCACAGACAGGTGCACGGCTTCTTGGTCCTGCCGAGTCACCGCCCACGGCCAATTGCCACAGCAGGAAACCATGCATCCACGATGCTTCTCCAGCGGCGGAACCACGGTTGCTTTTAAGAAAGCGGTGCTGCGCTTGGAAGTGGAGCCGCAAATCACCCCCGACAGTTGCTCGGCTGGGGACGGCGTGTTCGTTCTTCTCCCCGCTCTTGTTGGTGATTGCGTGTTCGTTTGTGTGCGCGTTCGTGTTGGGTGCGTGCGTGCGTGTGCAAGTGTGCGGCACTATAGACTGCTAGCGGCAGAGCAGTGTCGACACCAGGGCCAGCCCAAGCCTCATCTCCGAGTCGCTACTGCAAGATCTCCTGCATGCCGGACGTCAGCTTCGTGCATTCTCCCTGCGCATTCAAGCCGCGAACAACTAGGGCTTGCAGGTCCTCGGACAAGTGACTGCGCTGTTCACGCTGATCAACAACAGGACGTACCTCCACGTCTTCATGGTCGCCAAGCCGGATCTCCTCTTCGACGCGATCCTCGGGAACGACTTCCTCGAACACATCGGCGCCCGCGTCGCCGGACCTGGCGACACACTCACTCCTGCTCCACCGCAGCGATGAGCCCCTTTCCTCTCAAGACGCGCTGCAGCCGCCCTATAGTCACCGGCGCTGCGCTGCGACTCGTCAAGGACGTCACCCTCCCAGCGATGACCGAGACCGCGATACCCGTTCGCACCGTCGCAAACTGCGCATACACGCCTCTCCCTGTGGACAAGTTCTACACGGCCGTGGCGATGACCCTCCCCAACCGCCGCCACATCCTCACCGGCCAGGGCCACGCACCCGTCATCGACCAGCCAGTGCGCCGTCGTGCTCTGCAACCCGACCCACGCCAACGTCACGACACAGCCGTCTCCCACGTCCGCATCGTTGACCCCAACAACCTCGACTACGTCGTCCAGAGCGAAGACGATGACGACGACGACAAGGCGACAGCCGTGATGCCGACGACTACGACTACCACCGACGATCGCGTACTCATTGCCGCGCTGGATCTCGCCCAGGCCAGCCGCCCCGCACAAGAAGGAACCTCCCGACGACAGCGACCTTCCCACGGGCATGCGTCTCGACGACGCCACGACCGATTTCTCGACCCTGCGCAACTGGAACGGCTCAAGGACTTCCCGCGCTCGAACGCGTCAGTGTTTGCGACCTATCCGAACAAGCCCGGACGCACTCACCTCGTCAAGTTCACGATTGATAATGCGCGCCCAAACTTCCGCCGCGCCTACGTGCCTCGCACGCGGACAGCAACACGGACAACAACGCGACTACCTTTCGAAACGAGCACTTCATTGCTCTCGCCAAGACGCTTGGGACATCTTCGCTAAGCCTACTACCCTATTACACCCGGGCATCACCAAGCCAACGGCCCCGTCGAAAGCTTCATGCGCACGTTCAAGACTTCGGTCGCCATGCTCAGGACACAGCACTGGGCCGGCGCCCTCCTTCCCTTTGTTGTCCACGCGTGCAACGCCGGCCCCCACGCCGTGCATGGCTTCTCACCCTTCTTCGGCCTCGTCTTCGGCCGCACGGCACCGTCGACCAATTTCGTCGCATGCGCGCAAAATGCGGGCTCAGTGAGAGAAAGGCTCGCCTCGACACTGAGCCGGACTGCCGCCAAACGTCCACTTTGCGATTGGCCGTGACTGCTCGTCGGGGTCTTCGCCATCCCAACACCTCGAGTACGCGACCATCAACCTCATTTCACACACAAACAGTAAGACGCGAGAATACCGAACGGCTCATGATCACCGCGCCCACGTTCAACGTCTCCGCCATTTGAACTGATCCCTTGTAAGGAAAGGGGGCCGCGAACAGTCGTGGACGGAGCGTCGGGCAGAAGTCATGACAGGAAGCAGTGTAAGGAAACGGCGAATATAAGCGGGAAATAAAGGAGACTGCAGGGGCACTAAGAGACTTGGGGAGACTGCGAGCGTCAGCACGTGACGGCACGTGAAGAGATACGTAACGATTATAACATTGTAACAAGAGTAACGTTTGTGTTACTCTACGTGAAACGTGCTTGTCGCGCTACCGTGCTCTTAGACATTTGTGGAAGTGGGTTCCAAATTTGGACCTGCAACGGAGTAGATTGCCTTAAAAGGCTCGATCGTTTGGGCATATAGTGTAATGGATCATCACGTTTGACTCCGGATCAAAAGGTTCCCGGTTCGAATCCGGGTATGCTCGAACAAATTTTTTTTTTTTTGCATTTTGTGTTACGCAAGGTCTTGTTACGAGTAAGACGTTACGCCTGTTACGACATTTCTAATTTGGTCACTCACGCTTCCCGCCAGATTTTGAACCGCCGGTGAGACTGAAACCCAACCGGGCGGGCAAAAAAAAAGAAGAAGAAGCAGCGACGCATGCTGCTGCTGCAGCGGCACCCACCACGCACCGCGCGCAGTATCATGCCGCACTGCGTGTTACATGCGCCGCTGAGAGTGCGTAACGCGTGTCCGCACGCGGACGGTCTCTCGGCGGGATGCGTCGACGACGACACGTTCTTCTGCGATGCGGGCGGCGAGGGGGCCTCCATCGCCGACATGGCGGTGCTGTGGCTCTCCGGGGCGGACATACGCGGCCCAATTGTGTGCCACACTGCGCTCGCGAGGGAGGAAGCGCCCGCCCCACCGCCGCCGCATGCAGAGGCAGAGCCGCGCGCTGACGACGCCCGCCAGGCACAGGATGCGCTCCTTCTCGACACCGCCTCCAGTCACGCGCGGCCCGCACTGACGTCGCCGCCCCTGTTCTCTCCCGTTTCCGCGCGCAAGCGAGCTCGCCGCGAGTCGCTCCCTTACACTCCCCTTGGGGCTGGCACTATTGGCGGGGGAACGCTGACGCCGACGCCGACCGCGATGCCGACCGTCACGCCAGCGGGAGGACCAGGATACCGCCGCACGCCCGGGAGCGTCACGTCAAACGCGTCGATTGCGCCGACGGCGGTGCTGGACCAAGGGGACGACGACGAAACGCCGCAGCGTCCGCGCATCATGGGCATCGTCGGCCGAATTGGCGCGTTCGCCGCGGACGACCACCGCGCGGCGCCCCAGCCGGCACGCGCGAGCACGATGCACACGGCGTCAGGGGGCGCCAAGAGGGACGACGCAAGTCCCGCCAACGATGCGGCGAGCGGCGACTCTGTGCAGAGGGCATCGGGCGACCAGAGGCCGACGGCCGTGACGCCGCAGTCGCCCGTGCTGTTCTCGCCGCGGCCGCAAGTGAGTAATTGTAAGCATGGAAGTGGCTAAGCTGCATGATGCCATGTGACTAATCTCACGCGCACTTGCCGTTGCGCAGCACGTGGCCAACGACCTGCGCCCTCTGCTTCTTCACGAGAGCCTGTGCTCACCGCCATCCGGGGCGGAGGGCATCGCCGAGCAGCTGGCCGACGCCCTGTTCGCAGACTCGCTGTCCGGACCGTCCGGGGCGACCGCGGTCGGTGCGCCCCTGCAGGAGGAAGCCGCCCGTGAGGCGCCCGTGCCTTTGCAGCAAGCGGTTTACTGCGACCGGCCGCTTGCGGTTTCGGCAGCACGTGCAGACGCGCACGCGGCGCAGCGTACAGAGGACGACGCTCTGGCTCACTCTGCACTTTTCACGAGTTTCGACGGGTTCGCCACGGCCACGCGAAAGCGGATCAAAGTTTCGGAGGCGGCGGGCGCGCAAGAGGCCCGGCCACACTTCGACGAGGCGCTCCTTGCCGCTCCCACTGCGCTTGTGTCCGGCACCCACGATGTGCCCAGGGGACCTGCGTTTGCGCGCGAGTCAAAGCGCGCTGCGGGCGAGGCATTTGGCGGTGACGTGGAAGTTCCGCGCACGACAGCAGCAGCGTTCGGTGGGTTCAAGACGGCGACCGGGAAGGCCGTCACGCTGTCGGAGGCGGGCATGCGCAAGGCGCGGGAGCTCCTGGACGAGGCTGATTTGGCCGATTTTTCTACGTCGTCGTTTGGCGGCTTCAAAACGGCGACGGGGAAAACCGTCAGCGTGTCGGAGGCGGGAAAGCGCCGGGCGCGGGAGTTTATGGACGACCCTCGTGGCAACGCCGACTGCGCGAGCATTTTTGTGCCCTCGTCAGCGTTCGGCGGGTTTACGACAGCGACGGGAAAGCACGTCGAGATCCCTGAAACCGGGCCGCGCGAACAGGCGCGTGGTATCATCGACGACGTGTCACCGAGGGCTTCCTTCGCGCCTTCATGCGCGTTTGAAGGGTTCGCAACGGCAGCCGGCGGCGGATTTCAGACGGCGACGGGAAGGCGCGTCGTCATCTCTGATGCGGCGGCGCGGGCGGCAGAGCGGATAATGGGCGGTGCGATGGCCGACGACGTCGTCGACACGGGCTTCATGAAAACCGGAGGCGGCGGATTTCAGACGGCGACGGGAAGGCGCGTCGTCGTCTCTGATGCGGCGGCGCGGGCGGCAGAGCAGATAATGGGCGGTGCGATGGCCGACGACGACGTCGACGTGGGCTTCATGAAAACCGGCGGCGGATTTCAGACGGCGACTGGAAGGCGCGTTGAGATTTCCGAGGCCGCGGCGCGGGCGGCAGAGCAGATAATGGGCGGTGCGATGGCCGACGACGACGTCGACGTGGGCTTCATGAAAACCGGCGGCGGATTTCAGACGGCGACGGGAAGGCGCGTCGAGATCTCAGAGGCGGGCTCGCGCGCGGCTCTGCGCATTATGGGGGACGTTCTCGACGAACAGGCGGGTGCGGCGCCCGTCACGCCGTTTGCGGGGTTCAAGACGGCGACGGGCAAGCGCGTTGAAATTACCGACACTGGTGCGCGCGCAGCCCAGAAAATGATGGCGGACGCCTTTGATGACACCCACGAGGGCGCCCCGCCAGTTACGGCGGTTACGCCGTTCGCCGGGTTCAAGCCAGCCGCAGGGAGGCGCATGGACGCCGATTCGACGTCGCGTCGCGCAGTAGTGGCGGCAACGCCGCATCGCACGGCCCCGCCGTCCACGGACGGTCGCAAGCGGCCGGGTGCCAACCCGCGCGAATTCAAGACGCCGTTCAAGCGCCCGCGGCTGTCCACTGCCCCGCCGGGCGCAAACTCTCCTGGCGCAAAAAAGCCCGCAGCCGCGCGGCCGACGGACGCCGCGCATCCGGCGTTTGACCTGTCGCCCGCCACGCGCCAGACGCTTTCGAGTCGCGTGGGTCGCACGTCCCCGCAGCGCGGGTCTTCTCGCGGCGAGCTCGAAGCGATGGGCATGCCTGCATGGGCGTTTGACATCAACCCGCGCACTGCGGCCGATTTTCGCATGCCGCTCGACGCGCTGTGCGGCGGTGACCGCATCGTTCCAGGGAGCGACGGGCTCGTTGGAGTGGACGAGTTTGTGGCTGCTCTGCCCCGATGCACCGGCGTCGTCGCCGCGCACGTTCACCGCGCGTGGGTTGCCAACCACTATAGATGGATTCTCTGGAAGCTTGCTGCGACGGAGGCGGCCTTCCCCGCCGTCTTCGGTGGTCGCCGCCTCCGCGTGCAAGAGGTTCTGCGGCAGCTTCTCTATCGGTACGAGCGCGAGGTCAACCGCGGCGAGCGGTCGATCCTTCGGAAGCTGTACGAACGGGACGATGCGCCCGGCCGCCCGATGGTGCTCTTCGTGTCTCGGGCGGACGAGTCCGGACGCGTGCACCTGTCCGACGGCTGGTACGAGATGCCGGCTGTCCTCGACCCGCTTCTCGCGGAGCACGTGACCTCCGGCCGCATCGCTGTGGGAACCAAGCTCCTGATCGTCGGCGCGTCGCTGTCGGAGGGAGAGCCAATCCCGCCGCTCGAGGCGCCGGACAGCGTCTTCCTTCGCGTCCACTACAACGGCGCCCGGCGAGCGCGTTGGGACGCGCGCTTGGGACTCCGCGGGTTCGGCGCGGTGCCCATTCCGCTCGCAAGCGTCGCGTGCGGCGGGGGCCCCGTGGGCTGCCTCGACCTCGTCGTTGTTCGCAAGTACCCCCTCCAGTACCTGGAGGCCGCCGGGGACGAGGGACGAAACGGCGGAAGGGACCGCATCGTCCGCAACCAGCGGGCGGAAGAGCGCGCGGCCTTGCGCGAGGACGAAGCGCGCCGACAGTGCGCAGAGGGGCGCCTTGCGGCGGCGGCCGGCAGCGAGCTCGAGGCACCTGCCGCCCCGGACAACAATGACGCGGCGCGCAACGTCACGCCCTACTTTCGCATGCGTGCCATCGACGCGCGCGCGGCTTCGCGGGCGCATGTGCCGGTGGAGTGCGTGCTCACCGTGTGGCGCCCGAGCGACGGCATCGAGGAACTGCTGCAAGAAGGGCGTCGCGTGCGCGTCGTCGGGTGCGTTCCGTCGCAGCGGTCGTCCGCCACCGCGCGTCGTCAGGGGGGCGCGTTGCAGTTGGTCAGCCAGCGGCAGACGGTGTACGCTGAGCTGCCCGCGACGCTCCATTCGGACGGCATTCTCGAGAGCTTCAAGCGGCGGTTTGTCTCGTGCGCCAGCCTGCTCGCCGCGACGGCAGACGACGTGGGCGGGTTTGTGCGCACCTGCGAGGGCGAGTTCGACACTGTCGGCTTGGTGGTGGGCTTCGGTGAGGCGGGCGGGGGTGCGTCGCAGCCGCTGTTTGTCGTGGATCTGGAGGGCAACATGCTCTGCATCGACTGCGTCGGTGGGCTGCGACACCTCGCGGTAGACGACCTCTGCAAACCCCGCGTGCAGCTTGCGATCGCCAACCTGCAGTACGTGGGCCGCGACGTCGAGCGGCGCCTCGTCAGTGCGGTGGCCAACGAGCAGGCCGTCTTTTCGCTCAGCCCGCGCCTTCCGCACCAGAGGGACGCCATTGAAGCGCTCCGTTCTGTGGTGACCTCGTCCGACAAATTCGCCGTCGATGCATTCTTTTCGGCGGCGGAGGCGCGCGTGACAGCCCTACTCCGCGGAGAGCCGCTCGGCACGCAGCCCGTGTCGATGGACTCGAGCTCCTTGTGCGACGCCGGCGACTCGCTCGCGTGGTGCGTCGCGGCGACCGGGAGCATCGTCCCCGTCCCGTCCGCCAACGCCGTCGTATTTGCGACCGTGCCGCGCGATGCGGGCACGTGCGCAGTGCATGGCGTGCTCGACACAGAAGGGGCCGTCGCAGGCGCTCCGCTCTGCGTTTACGCTGTCGCCGACAACGGCGTGGAGAGGTCGACTGTGCGCGTAGAGGGCCCGCTCGCGGCCGCCTTCTTCGATCGCGCCCTCTCCCCCGTGTGCGAGTGGATGCACTCATTCGTGTCCAGCGGCCGCCTTCCGATCGCCGCCAGCACGCATGCAGACGTGGAAGTTGCCGAGCGCCGCCGGCGCGCCCTTTCGACGGTAGCGCACGCCGGCGCATCCTCCGTGCCGGCCGCAGTGGCCGCTGCTCTCGCGTTGGCCGTTGTGGTGGAGCCCGACACACTGCAGCCGACACCATCGTGTGCAATGTGTGGCGAGGTCTTCAAGCGCGAGCAGTGCGTGCCCTTTCTGGAGCACGAGTGGCGCCTCTTTGAGGGCGGTGTGCGTGCGGCCGTGTGCGGCAAGCAGATCAAGGTTGGTATTCTTTTTTTTATCGTAATCGACCTGTTAAGAAAATGCTGTGAAACGTGCGCGCTGGGCTACTGCGTCTAACTCTTTCACTGTCCGCTCCTTCTCACAGCTATGGAATGCTGTGAAACGTGCGCGCTGGGCTACTGCGTCTGACTCTTTTCACTGTCCGCTTTTTCTGACACAGCTGGCTCTTAGATCCCCCGCGGACGCGTCGATCGGCTTGGGTCGCCCCGTTCGTGATGTCACGGCGTGACCCTGAGCTACTAGCACGTGCCCGGCAATACAGTGTATTTGGAGGACAGAAGAAAAAAAAAAACCTCTTACGACGAGCAGCTCACGGCAATGCCGCGCGCCCACGTTGGCGCAGGGGACGCATAGCCCAGCGCATCAGCCTCGGCGTTCGCCTCAAAGGGGCGCGAGAGCAATGCGTGCATCTGCGCAACGGCCGTCTTGTCGCCCGCACGCGCGTCCCGGATGACCTTGTCCGCCATCCAATTCCGCAGCACGTACCGGGGGTTCACAGCGTCCATTCGAGCCTTCCGCTCCGAGTGCGCGACGCCCTCCAGCGCAAGGCGCACTCGGTACCGCGCAAGCCACGACGAGAGATCTTCCCTCGCCGCGTCCGTGTCGGGAAACAGCTGCGAAACCGATCGCGGGACAGCGACGGGCTCCGAGGCCGCACCCGCGCCGCTTGCGGATTCGTCGCAGGCCGTCTCGCGCAGCACGTGACCACGGGGCATACCGCACGCCCCGCGCGGCGGCGCGTGGGCCGGCTCGGCCGACGGCGTCTCCGGCGGCGCCATTCCGAGGGCAAAGTCGCCGTCCGCGGACTGCTCTGCGGGCACGTCGCTGAGCAGCCTGAAGAAGAGCGTGTAGTCGACGCGGTGTGTCGCTAGCATTGCGAGCGCAGACTTGACGAGGTCCGTGTCGTCCGCATGCTCGCCGCGAACTCCGAGCTTTGCGCGCATCAGCCCGAGGTAGAACGGGTGAAATGCCTGCCAGTAAACGCTGATGGCGCTGTTCAGCTCCTCATCGTCTCCCACGAGCGGCGTGAGTGCCGTGGCGAGTCGCTCGATGTTCCACGCGCCAATGCCAGGCTGTCGCTGGTACGCATAGTGTCCGGTCTCGTCCGAGTGGTTGATGACCTGCACACAATGCGGGAGTTGGAATTGCGCCGATCAAAAGAATCCCTGGCAAGTGCCCCTGTCACGCGGGGTGACGCACGTGAGCCAATGGAGCGGACACACATGTACGGACACCCACCGCGTCCGGATCAAACGCATCGATAAACCCGAAGGGGCCATAGTCTGCGGTAGAGGGTGGACGTAAGGGTCACAATAGGAAGCACAATAGGAAGCAGATAACCCCCTTTCCCCCTCCGCACCACCCACACGAACCAACAAAGGCACGCACACACGCACACGCGCAGCTTACCTATTGTGAGACTGAGGATCGAAAAGTTGTCCGTGTTCATGACGCCGTGGACAAACCCCACGGCCTGCCAGTGGGCCATCAGCCGCGCCGTCCGCACGGCGACCTCCCGCACGAGCTTCGAGTACGGGCTCTCCAATGGCTTCCGTTCGCCCGCGTCCTGGGCGGGCGCGGGGAGGACGGGGTCGGGGAGTGTCCAGGTGACGGCGCCGCTCTCCGCGTCGCACGCGCCATGAAAGTGGTGGCGAATGACGTAGTCTGCGAGCAGCTTGAGGGCCTCGTGCTTCTTGAACGCGTAGTGGTGCTCAAACGACCCGAAGCGCACCCATGACGGCGCCATGCGGCAGACCACCGCCGCAGTCTCCAGCTCCTCGCGCACCTGCGCACAGAGGCGCACGCGAGCACGCACGTGAGCAATGCACGTGGGCACCCTTCTGGACAGCGACCACCGGCTCTCTTTCAACCCACCACCGTGTCGCTGCCGCCGACAATCGAGAGGGCGCGCGATGTCGGAATGCCCAGCGCATACATGGCTTCGGAGCAGAGGTACTCGCGGATGGACGAGCGCAGAACGGCGCGGCCGTCCGCAAAACGCGAATAGGGCGTCTTGCCAGCGCCCTTCAGCTGCAGCTCCCACCGCTCGCCGCGCCCGTTCACGACCTCGCCAAGACTGCGTGATGTTAAGTCGTCAACAGCGGGTACAGTGGGCCAAGTCCGCTCCGACGCACGCGTGAGTGAGAGCGACGAGGTGACAGTCGCAGACGCAAACTGAAGGTAAAAACTAGAGTAGAAATGGCACTCTTGCTCACAAGCCATTCACGTGCCTTATCGCGCGGCCGTCGCCGAGCTGGCCCGCCCACGACCCAAATTGGTGCCCGGCGTACGTGTGCGCCCACATTGCGCCCCCCGGAAGCGCCTTGTTGCCCGAAAAGTACTGCGCAAAGTCGGGATTGCCAAACTCGGCAGGATCGAGGTCGATGAGAGCGGCGGCCTCTGGGTTCGCGTGAATGAGGTGGGCGTCCTTGAGCGAGGCCGTGTCCACGCGCGAGTAACACACGCCGCGCACTTGGCGGACGTAGTTCTCGGCCGTTCCGTCGCCGGGCAATTGGCGCACGAACGTGTTGTCGAAGTTGAGCGACGCCAGCTGCGCGAAAGGCGAAGGGAAGGGTCATTATTCGCAAAAGTCAAGATCATCATTCACAAAGGGAATAAACACGAGATGCAACAGCGTAAGGGTGAGAACGGCCACTACATGTCATGCACACTGGGGCAGCACTGGGAGTTCTTTTGGTCAGAGTATGGTTTGCCAGCGACAGCACGGCTTTGGGTACACCGACCTTCCGCGGGAGCGTGGCTGCGTCGGGCGGCGGCGGCACGGGCGCACAGACAGACTCCGAGGGCTTGATAATGGGCGTGGGGGCGCGGGCGTCCTGGCCGTTCGCGAGAGAGGGGCAGCCGGTGAGCGACAGCGTCACGCACAGCAGCACGAGGGCGCGCACGTGGGCGGTTGCGTGAGTGCGCCGCACGCGACGTTGCGTTACCCTCACTACGGGCGATCCCTGCGCGCCGGCGCCAAACATCTGCTGTAGTATCATTGCGATGCGCTCCTCGCGCGCGGCTTCAGCGGCGTCGGCCATCTTTCGCAGCGCGGCGGGCTCGGCGTCTTTTGGGGCAGTGTCGTTGTTGTCGCGGCCTTGCGTGTCGTTAAGCGCCGTCGAAGTGGAGAGGGCGCGTCCGAAATAGAGTTGAGACGGGCGCGCAGGGATGTGTGTTACGCGTGTGTGGAGTGGCGTCCACAGTGCCGACAGACCAACAGTGCGTGCGCGCGCAAGTGCGGCTCTCATGTCGCGCTTTCGAGGTGAGGGCGGTTAGCAAGAAGCGCCGCCTGTTGCTCATACACGCACACACATGCACGCACACCGCACACGCACACGTGTGCCCTTTTTTGCTGTCGCGAGTGAAAATCGTCTGTCGATGTCGGTGGCGTTATGCTCTGCCTGGACTCGGGAGTACGCATTTGGGGGCAACGGAGAGGAACGGTGACGCAACCCATTCTGGGAGCCTTCCCCTTTTGGCATCAACCGGCGGTGTTTATCCACTTCAGGCACACCCGGCCGGTGACGGTCGTTACACGCTCATGGTTGGCGGCGGCACGCGCGGCGCGTGTGTGTGCGGCGTGCTCACGCCCGTGTGGTGCCGGTGGCTCGTTGCGTTTGGCAGTGCCGCCTTCGTGGCCTTTCGGAACGTCTCTTCTCCGTTGCGCTGGTGTGCAATGTACTCTGGTATCAGCGGCTCGTGCGTGTCGGCGCCATACTCCTTCAGCACGTCGCACGGACTCATCGTCTTGCCCTTCGACGTGCGGAATATTCCCTTGACGAGCGCCTGCGCGCACAGCTTGTCCTTGTGCACGACGTGCTGCACCACATAGCTGCGTCAGACCGGTGTCAGTCTGCGACAATTTGAAAGTGCAATATAACGGCCACACGTCTCGGAGTACTTACACCCATCGCTCGTCCCATCCGCCCAAGCGCGTTTTCACCGTGTAGCGCGCAAACGGAGGCAGCGAGGCCGTGTACACGACGTTGAGCGACGCGACGAGCGGGAAGAACCCCTTCTTCTGTGCAAATGCGAGCATGTTCGTGCGCTCAAAGAGATCCAGCCGCCCCATTTCAAGCGCTTCGACGTATCGCGCGTTATTTTGGTGCATGTTATAGTCGAGATCGAACGGGCGCACCCACAGCGCAAGCTCGCTCTCGTCGTAGATGCCGAGGCGCGGACGGAAGCGCGACTTGGCATAGATCACAACATTCCTCAGGAGGTAGGTGAGCATTTTTCGGAGGGAACCGTGCACTCGGCGTCTGCGGGGCGTGCGATTGTCGCAGAATCGCCTTTGTGTGTGAATGAAAGAGTGCTAAGGTGCGCGCATTCGCTCTGTCGGCGGCCGGTCAGTCAGTGGCGGAGGTAAACAGAAATCACGTGCCGCAAAATCACGTTCTTGTCCATTGGCTATTATTAGCACTCGCCAAGCCATAAATAGGAACGTTACTCATCCCGCCTCCCATTGTTACATAACCCGTGTGCGTGCTCCTCAAGACGCGCGCGCATCCGTGTTGGCGCAAGACTCGCAAGTGCACCGGCAGAATGGGCGAGGGCTCGGCTGTTGCGCGTACTATGCGCGCGGTTCTTCTCACTGCCGTGGGAGAGCCGCTCGTGGACGCCACTGTGGATGTGCCCGTGCCGCAGCGCGGGGAGGTGCTTGTGCGGGTGCGCGCAGCGGGCCTCTGCCGGTGCGTACCCCTTCCTTGCTCTGGTTCATTTACTGCTGTTGTGTATTTCAGTCCGTGTATGCGATGTGTGGGCCACGTGTTTATATACTTATAGATGTTCGACCTCCGCGGTGTGTACGTGGCCAGCTCCGACGTGCACTACCGTTTCGGCGGCGGCACAACCGGTGCTCTGCCACACGTCCTTGGGCATGAGATCGCGGGGGAGGTGGGTGCTTGTAGCATGTGCCTCATAACATGGCTTCAGGTGTATTGGCGCATTACGCCCATTCATCCGCACAGCCACGTAACAACCGACTGCAATACAATCGCTCTTTCGAACAACTCTTGCTGCAGGTGGCGGCGCTCGGCGAGGGTGTAACGGAGCTGAGCGCGGGGGATCGCGTGGCCGTGCACTATCTTGTCACGTGCGGCAGCTGCTCCCACTGCCGGCGCGGGCGGGAGCAGTTTTGTCCCACGGGACGCATGATCGGGAAGGACGTCCACGGCGGTTACGCCGAGTTTGTGTGCGTCCCTGCGCGAAACTGCGTGCGTGTGCCGGAGGTCGTGCCGTACCCGCACGCGGCGGTGATGATGTGCTCCACGGTGACCGCCATGCACGCGCTCGCACGGGTGGGTTCACTGTTGCTGCTTGCGCTCATGTGGGACCTCCTTTGTCCGCGCGAGATATCGCCCCTGCTGTCTCTCGTTAACGCCGCTAGTAGAATGCGGTTGCGTTCAGTGTTGCAACTCGTCTCCTCGGGCTCACGTGACCTGCGCAGGGCGACATGCGACACGACGAATTGGTGGCCGTGTTTGGCGTGGGCGGCCTTGGTGTCTCGTGCATTCAGCTCGCGCGTCTGATGGGCGCACGGTCCGTTTTTGCAGTCGACGTCATTCCCGACAAGCTGGTGCGTGACGCCAACACATGCTGTCCACACGAGATTCCTTCGCTGCTTCTTTCTGTTCCTCCTCGGCCTTCTTCTCTCCGCCGTCCGTTTCTCTGTGTTAAGGACGAGTCTGTTTGGAGTCGATGATGGGATCAACCGCTTGTAATTGGCTGGTGAACGGAGGTCACGGCGTCAATCGTTCGTGTTATTGAGAGGAACGAGAAACCCTCCTGAACGCTCAGGCGCTGGCGAAGGACCTCGGGGCCATTCCAATCGACGCTCGGAACGCCGATGTCGTTGCCGAGATACTGCGCCTCACGGGAGGCGAAGGCGTTGACGTCTCCGTGGACTTTGCGGGCATCCCATCCACGCAATCGCAGTCAGTGAAGTGGGTTCGTGTGTTACAAGACAAAGGGTTCATGCGAGGGGAGGGGAGGCGAGGGGTGAACATGGGAGGGGGTGCTGCTTTAAACGGCACGCGCATGCCGGAGCGCACCGCGCTTGCAATTATTGGAGTGTTCTCATTGAATATCACTTCACCCCTCCGTCGCAGATGTCTGGCGCGCCACGGGCGGTGTGTCATTGTTGCGCTGTCCACCAAGCCAATCGACCTCAATCCCTATCGCGACATTCTGTGCAAAGTGCGTGAACCTGCGCGTGGGCGTCTCTTCCATTATCTTCTCATGAGCCTACTAAGCGACACAAACTCGCACATGCAAACGCAAGCCTGCATTAATTTTCTAGCACGAGTCTCTGATGCGCCGCTTATTCGCACCTCTAGGAAGCCTCCATTGTCGGGTGCTCCGACCACCTTCACGGCGAAGTGGTACAGGTACTCGATCTTGCCGCAAGGTGCGTGAATTGTGGCAATGCACGTGCAGTGTGAGTTCACGGAGTATGTGCCGCGACTCACACTCTATGGCGCATGCCTATGCATTTCTCACAGGGGTGCGCTCGACATGAGCCGCGCCGTTTCAGTCTCAATACCCTTGAGCGCAGCGGACATCAACGCAGCAATGGACGCCCTTCGTGCGGGAACATCGGCCGTGCGCACCGTCATTGTCCCATAACTAAATGCCACACACAATATCGGGGCTCAAAACAGTTCATTGAGGGAACGCCTGGTCATCGCTGGCTACGTTAAAGCCGCGCGCTTCCAAGCGACCAAGAAAAAAAAAAACCATGCGCACTCGTCGACCGGCGCCCAGATAACTCTTCAACTCGGCCTTTTCGTCCGCAGTGGGCGCAACAAGAGAAATGCCGAATTCGATTGCACTCTTAAGCGTTCGTATGCCCCAATCGTTACGCACCAATTTGAACACGGACACGCCTCAAACCACCGGATAAACTCCATACGACCGTCCTCCACGCACGCGAGCAGCGAAGTGTCGCACTACGTACAAGCAACGAATTTTTTGCTTGCGTTTGTGTTTTGTCATACCAGTGAAGTTTTTTGCTGTTTTGTGTGTGTGTGTGTGCGTCCGGGTGTGCGCGCGTGTGTCGGTATGTGCGCGCGCGTGCGTATTTCGAGTGTGTGTGTATGTAGTGCACTTTCGCGTATCGTAGTGTATGTTTGCGATCGTTTCCACCGTCACTGTCCCACTGATTCCAGAGACTGAAACTGACGCTCCACAGGCTGTTTGCTTCTCCAGTGGCCCTTAATTCGCGCCGTTGTGCGAGTCTCTCCAGCATGGGCGACGCCGGCGCGTTCCCTCAGGAATTGATATAGCTCGCGTCGACCCTGCGAAACGCGACGAGGAGTAGGCGAGCCCACGGTCAGCATTCATTACGCAGTCGCCGCGCAACTGAGCAAGCAGCACGCACCCGCACACGCACACGTCTGTTCGTTTTCCTCGAACGAGAAAACCAGAAGACGAATGGCTCGTTCTGCGCGGACACAATTGCGACCCTGCTGCTGAGGAATTGCAGCAGCGCGGCCGTGTCGTTCTTGCCCTTGGTGTGTGTGTGTGTATGTCGTGCGTGCGTGCATGTTGACGTAACAGTTGGCTGTTACAAAGACTTGACCAGACGCTTGCCCTTTGCCCGAAATAATGCATTCTCCATACAAATTTTCATACAAAATGATTTTCATTGGCAAAAGTGTCAAAACAGCCACCTCGTCGGCAAAGCAGTCACGAAATTCGCTGGCAGACACTCCACCAACCGCCGAGGCCAACTCCAAAACAAAGACTGCTTTCACTCGCAGCATTTGTTTGGTGAGTTGCGCTGATCGAGCAGACGGCCGGAGCGGCTGCAGAGCGCCGATTGACTGAGCCTGTCTGTGTTGCTTCTACTCCAATGTGACCGGCGCTCAGGCGCGCCTGACGGTTCCCGGGACCGACCGCTCAGACTTTCCCCCGCGAGTTGAATCGATTACGATGGGTGGCACCTCCTCACGGCCTTCCCAGTCCGGCTCCCGCGGCGGCGCCGGTGGTTCAGTGTATACACGAGCGAGCGTGGAGAAGGAATTCCGCAGTCTCTATCCTCAGTTGGAGCGCGTCACCCACGCCGGCCCAGGGGCGCTCACTATCAAGGGCATGGGCTCGTTATTCTCCGCCGAGCCGCCGCTGCACAGCGAATGGCTCAACGGCTATCTGACGCCGGACGAGTTCCGCGCCGCCGTGATGGTTGTGAATAGCGCCGTGCTGGACGCCGCGGTCGGCCTGAGCATACGCTACAGCCCCGACGACATCCCCCAGCGCCGTGCGATTGCGGCGGAGGGCGCCCGGCGTGGCGTGCAGGCGCTCAACGCCGCGTGGGAGCCGCGTGGTGTGCGGTGGCAATTCGACATGGGTACCTCCGACACCCACGTCACCGGCGTGGACGCCCGCGGTGTGAGCACGCTCTCGGTTCAGCACACGCTGCTGCACTGCCTCTTTCCGACCGCCAGAGCCAACGCAGCCGCCGCCGGCCTATTCTGCGCAACCAGTGGATTACAACGCCAGCGCTCCCTCGGCGCCCGCCCCTGCTTTCGCTGCGCCCAGCGCGCCGCCGGCTTATTGGAAGTGAGCATGGCTGCCCGGCCGACAACAGCCTGTAGCAACGCGCTGCGATCGAGTGACACTGTATGTACGAGCCATGAAGCAATCTGCCATAATTATATACAGACAGAGAAAGACGAGGCATGCAACACGCAGCGAGACGCCAACGAGAAGCGAAACGAGAGAGTGGAGAGCGTGAGATAGTCTGTGCGCACGAAGGAAGTGAGGGGCGCCCATCACTCAGTGCGACGGTGCCTGTGCGGACCCGCGGAACATCGACATGGCCTCCATGTTGAGCGCGCACACGCCGCGCATGAACGCCTTCTTCATCTTCTCGTTGTACTCCTCCTGCTGCCGGTGAAGTACGGAGATCTCCTCGCGCGCCGTCTCGAGTTGGGCGCGGAGCTGTGTGAGGGGACGCAGCACGCACAGAGTAGCGTATGAGTGAAACGCGAACAGAAATATGTATGCGGGAGAAGTGGAGGAGTAACCCGCAGAGACAGGTGATGGAGAGCAGGGTGAGCAAGAAGAGCCCGACCAAAGGACAGCCCGTGAACACGGACGTCATTAGCGCTCGCAAGCAGTACAACACGCCTTCGCCACCGCAGACACCGCACTGTTACCCACATTGCGAAGGCGCTCCTCGTAGTCGACGGTGAGCGTGCGGCAGACCTCCTCCGCCCGCGCCTGCACGCGTCCAGACAGGCGAGTGAGCGGGTGGATTCGGTATGAATAAGAGCGATGACAAACACGAGCATCTCACCTGGCATGCGCGCTCCGCCCTTTCCCGCCAGTTCGCCTGGATGAGGCCGTGCCACCCCTCAAAGGCGCGGCGCATTAGCGCACGTCGGTGGTGCTGTTCAGCCAGTCGCATCGCATACCCCTCCCTCCGTGCCTCCACGTGCTGCTGGCGCCACCGGTCAAATGCCGCCCGCGCAGTGCCGCTGTCCCGCTGCATGGACGACAGGTCGATATGAGCATTGATTGAGCCGCGATGTGTGCGTGTCTATGAGTGCATGTACCCTGGGAGCGGTTAATCGGTGTGTGTGTTTGTGTGTGTGTGTGTGTGTGCGTGTGTGTGTGTGTGTGTGGGAGTATGTTGAGCATTCTTTCACACCTGCGCCTTCATAAGGGCAAGGAGACGCTCGATGACGAGCTCTCGGCTGCGCTGCGCCTGTTCGCTGGCGTGGGCGTGTTCGCGGAGGGACGCACACTCCGCCTGGAGAGAGGCAAGGCGCGCAGCACATGCGCGTCGCTCTTCGTCGATGCGCTTGGCGTGCCGCTGCAGCAGCCGCACTTTTGTGTGGGAAAATTCCGCCTGCGACCGACACAGGTGTTTAGAACTGTGCGCCGCGCGACTTGCATGCAGTGGGCAGATAAACAGAGTTGCCCAGACAGCTGCATACGCACGCAGTCGTAGCGAACAAGGGCGCAAGTGCCGAATATAAGGGGTCTTGATACAAACACACACACACGCACACGCACACACACACATGCACACGCACACGCGCACACACGCACACACAGAGTTCTCACCAATACGGCCTTCTTGAGTGTGCCACACCACGCGTCCAATTCGTTCTCGAGCGTCGTAATGTCGCCATCGAGCGCAGACACTTCCAACTCCTCCTCAAATGTGCTCGTTGTCGTTGTGTGCGCCGCTGCGCTCTCCGCCGACCGAGGCCGCGCAGGGGATTTGGGACGGGCTGTTGGCAGAGGGGCGGCGGGCGCGGGTGTGGGCGCCTTCTCGACCACGCGGCGGACAGCAGCTGCCGCTTCCCGCTCGCTCGTCCTCGACTGGCTGCGCTGGGCGTGCTGTGTTCGCAGCACAGCGCTCATGAGGGGGCGGATCTGCGCGCGGTTTTGGTTATGTGAGGGACTGTTATCAATGGTACTCCGAGACGTCCCCCCTCTTCATTCACTTAGACAGCGCTCATTGCTCGATGGTGGCCCACCTGCGCGTGGCGGAGAGCGTCCTCGTACTCCTCCTGCACGCTCGACGCGGAGCTTCCGCGGCTGCCGTCGTCGGAGGGCTCGACGGGCGGCGAGTCCCCACCGCCCTCCGTGGACGGCGTCGATGGCGCCGACATGCTGCCGAGTGTGCTCAGGTTGCTTGCGCGGCCGTCGTCATAATCGCCCTCCATCGGCGCAGGGGGCAGTCGCAGCCCACACAGCACGGCGCCGGTCGGACGAGGGGAGGGTGTGTTCCTGGGTTGCAAGCGAAGGTCGCAAGTATTTCTCCACTGAAGCGGACGTTCAGACGAACTTTTTGAATTTTCGGTTCGAGTTCCCGCCTTCCTTTTTTGTGCAATGAGATTTTGGAAATCCATAAAAGGATTTATAGAGTGTCCGGACAAGTTACGCCACTGTTTAGGCGCTCTTGCTGTTACAACGCCGCTCGCACAATGTCGTGCATTCGGAGCGTTCGGAACAGCCCCTCGAAGAAGTCCCTCTGCACGGCCTCAGAGCGCGGAAATGGGACAATATCCGTGTGCCCAACACCGTGCAGTTCGAGCACGCGCCAAAGCGGCCCTTCGCTGGCAGACGGCGATTCGATACTGTGCGACCGCCGGAACGCATGTGCGTGCGCGTGCGCCGCAGTGTGATGCGCATCGTGCGCCGCATGGACGCGCGGGACATGAGCTGAAGGGGCACAGTGGCCACTGTGCGACCCGTGGTGGCCGTCCCTGTTGTGTGCGTGGGTCACGGGAACGGCCTTGGCGTACGCATGCGATGCCACGTGAGCTTTCGGCTCAAACACGGCGTCGCGAAATCCCTTCGCGAGACTTCCAACGGAGACGCGCGCGTGTCGACAGAACTGCGCGTTGCATGTCGCATGCGGGTGCGCCTGCGACTTACGCGAGCACATGCCGTCGTTTTCCCGCCAGTCCTCGGCACAATAGCCGAACCGCGAGACAGTCCGCTTGGGCACAGGACGTCCCCGCCCAGCAACGCCCTGCTCGCTCCCCTTGACTC
>CALSCQ010001626.1:0-15000 GCA_943704525.1 Pigoraptor vietnamica | reverse complement strand
TTGAAGTGCATGCCCAGCAGCACAATCTGCCGCTGCTGCAGGTCCCGCTGCCGCTTCTCCAGCGACACGAGCTCGCCCTCGATCTGCGCCTTGCGTTCGGCCGTCGTCGTCGGCGACAGGCGCTCCTGCTCCCGCTTCGCCTTCTCCTCCTTCAGCTGGTTGATCAGAATCGGAATCTGTCGCACCTGCTGCTGGAATGCCGCGAGCTGCGCAGGCGTCATCGACGCCGGCCCGGCCACCGCCCCCGCGCCCGGCACCGCGCCACCAGCCTGCGCCGCCGGCATGAGGCCCATCCCCGCGGGCGGTCGCGCCGCCTGCTGCTGCTGCTGTGCCGCCAAGTTCGCCGCCGCCGCCTTCTGTTGCGCCTGGGCCTGTGCCTGGGCCTGCGCCATCTGACGGAGGCGCTGCTGCTGGAGCTGCTGTTGCGCCTGCGCGTTGAGGGCCTGCGCCTGCGCTTGCGCCTGCTGGGCCTGCTGCGCCTGGACCGCCTGTTGGCGCTGCTGCAACGCCTGCCGCTGGAGGAGAAGCTTCTGCTGCGTGGCCGCGTCGACGACCGGAGCAGCGACCGCGCCGACGTTTGCCGCGACCGCGCCCGCGCCGCCGCCCATCTGCTGCATCTGCATGCGCTGCATGAGCATTCGCCGCTGGGCCATCTGGTTCTGCTGGAGGCGCTGCTGCTGCTGCTGCCGCTGGAGGCGCTGCTTGATGCCCGCGCAGAAGGGGACGAGGCACGGGCTCGCGACGCAGTGCTTGGCGTGGAAGCAGCAGAGGGCGACGAGCTGCTTGCAGATGTTGCAGCCGGGCGCCTTGACCTGGCACTGCTTCGTGTGCTGGACGACCTGCTTCATCTTCTTGCACGAGGCGACGCAGTCCGGTAGCGTGCACGAGCAGGCGTGGACGAGCGAGGCGATGCACCGCTTGATCGACTGCGTGCGCTGCTGCTGCGAGGCGCTCGCCTTGCCGCCGGGGCCCTCGTCGTCGAGGTTGACCTGCTGCAGCGGGTGCGGGTGGCCGGCCGTCTTCTGGCACGCCGCGCACATGTCGAAATCCTGCAACCGAAGGCGCACGCAGTGAGACGGGACATCCGACGGACCAGAGGAGGAGAAAAAGCATGCGGGCAGCCGCAAAAATACGAACACACGCACACACACACACACACACACACACACACACACACACACACACACACACACACACACACACACACACACACACAAAAAAAAAAAAAAAAAACACACACAAACAACACACACACACGGGTTTCAGACGAACAAAAAGGACGCAAGCACAAGCACGCCACAGCCAGCAGCACGTTCAAGACTACCCACGTCGCACGTGTTGCAGTGCCAGCGCGGCTCTCCCATCGCCATGCTGCGCTTGCAGCCGTTGCAGTTGAACGTGTACCCCTGCGAGTCGTCGGGGACGTGGAGGTGGTAGAGGAACATCTTGCTGCCCCACTTGGCCCGGCGCAGCGTCCCAAACTCGTAGTGGTGCTCCTTCGCGAGGTCGAGAAACTGCTCGCGCCCTTCCATCAGATCGCACGTCATGAGCGGGTCGGGATCCCGAATGTCCACGCGCGCGTCGTCGTCGTCGCGCAGCCGCACAAACAAGAAGCCGTCCTTGAGCTTGTCGACGTTGTTATACATGCGCTCGCACAGCTCAGAGTTCTGCCGCTGCAGCTGCGGCCGCTTGTTCGCCTTGGCGCCGCTCTTCTTCGCGCCGGCCTTGGTCCCCTTCTTCGTCCCGCCCTTCTTGCTTCCCGCCTTCTTCCCCTTCTTCCCGCCGTCGCCGTCGTCGTCGCCCTCCTCCTCCGCGCGCGCCTCCTGCTCAATCTCCTTGATGCCCTCCTCCATCGCGTTCGGCCAGTAGTCGCCCTCAAAGTACGGTATCTGCGTCGTCGTGTGCACGCCCTCCTGCTCCCACTCGCTCTGAATGTCCATGTAGTCAATCACGATCCCCTCGTTCTGCGCGACGTTGAGCATCGTCCGGTACCAGTCCTGCAGCCGCTTCGGCTTGGGCATCTTCTGCTCCTCGGGGTGGCAGTAGAAAATGTAGTCGTCGCCGGGGGACGGCGGGCACGCCCAAATGTGCGCCGCCTTGTAGCCGAGCTTCTTGACGTATTCGAGGTACGCAATGAGAATGCGGTGGTACACGGCCGTGCGCAGCTCGCGCGGCGCAAACCACTTGACGGAATCGAGGTAGCCGATGTACACGCGCCGGCGGTTGGGCTCGGGGCACTTTGAGCCGTACTCGTACACGTGCATGCCGAAAAAGCACACGTCGACGCCGTCGATGCGCTGGAAGGCAAACATGGCCTTGTGGCGGTACGGAAACTCGCGGGGGAAATCGGGGTACCTGGACACGGTCGGTCGGGTCAGGACATTGGAACACGGCATGTGCAACGAGAGACACAGGAGCAGAGACAGAACTGAGGAATTGGGAAACGCGCGGGTGCGCGGCCGGCACTGGCTAGCTACGACGCCGCGCACAGCGCACGCACGTCACGGGTGCACCCACTTCTCGCGCATGCCCGGCTTGACCTCGCTCAGCTTGTCGCGGCAGAGGACGACGCGCATAAACACCTCGCCCGCCTCGGGGTTGTCCGAGAGCATGTCGTTGACGCGCGTTTCGATGAACGTCGACAGCTCCGTCTTGGGAAGATCTGAGAAAGGATGGAATTTGCAGTGAGTAACAGAGCCGACAGGTCGAATAGGCACTGAACAGTAGGGTCGAGCAGAGCGAAATACAGGCGACAATGGGGGGATGACGCGCATAGACACACACGCAGAGGCAAGGTGCGCACAAATCCGAGCGGCAAAACCCACTTCGTGCGCTGTGGTACGGTTCGCGGTTGCGGCCGAGCGCAACGGCGCAGCGCGCGCAGACAAACGGGCCCTCGGCGTGCCTGTTGTAGTTTGCGCAGACGACGTGCATGTTGCGGCCGCACTCGGTGCACTCGACAAAGGGCTCGTAGTCGATGTGGTCGTTCTTGAGGTTCTCAAACTTGTCCTTCGGGAGGGGCGTCGGGTCGGCCTCCTGGAGAATCGGGTCGGGCGACTCGAGGAAGCACTTCTCGCAGTAGTGGATGCGGTTCTCAAACGAGTAGTACATCGACCCGCGCTGAATCACCGACATGCACTTGCCCCAGCAGTGGATCGTCAGCGGCGAAAACGGCAGCTTCTGCAGCGAGCAGCAGTAGCCGAGCGCAGGCATGATGGCCTTGAGCTCCTCCTCAAACAGGTCCGACAGCCGCCGCGCCATCTTGTATGCGGGCGTCTTCTTGTTGTTGTACGTCTGCGCGTTGATGAACACCTGGCGCACGTCCGTGATGTACGCGAGCGCCTCCCGGTAGTAGCCCTCCTCGAGCCGCGAGCGGATCGTGCCGAGGTCCATCGGGTTCTTGATCACGTCAAAGTACCCCTGCAACAGGCGCACGTGACATGTGAGGGCACACACACGGAATCAGGACCATCGGGGGCATGACACCCGCACACACATTATAATATAGAGACACCTGCAGCGCAACACAAAGAGCAGCACCAAAACGCACCTCCAGCTCGCCCTCCTTGACCGGAACGCGGTAGTAGTACGAATCGTCGTGCGTGAACAGCCGCTCGTGCAGCTCCCAAAAGGCGTCGCGCATCTCCTTCCCCGTAAACGGGTACCTCTTCCCGCCCTCCTCTCGCTTGACCGTCGCGCGAGCCGCAACCAGCGCCGCATTCGCCACAGCGGCGGGCATCTTGGCCTGCGCCTGCTGCAACTGCTGCGCGAGCATCTGAGCGCCAGCGCCCTGCGCACCCGCCCGCTGCCGCGCCAAGAGCTGCTGTTGCTGTGCCGCGGCCGCGTTGGCCCCTGCCGCACCCACCGCCCCCGCGGCGCCCGGCATGCCCTTCCGGTGTGCGAGGAGCGCCTGCTGTTGCTGCTGCAGCATGTGGTAGTTCGCCGCGCCCGTCATCGGTTGGGGGTGCATGGGGGCCGCCACGCCGCCCTCCCGCTTGGCGTCGTGGGCGCGCTTGAGGCGGTAGATGCGCTCGGCAAGCATCTGGTAGTACAATTCCTGCGAGATTTCGGAAAGACGTCAAGTAAGCAGCCGCTCAACTGCAAACATCAAAGAAAGGCTATACAACAGTCGTAAGGGCAATGTGGCACAGGCCCCGCGACACAACCGCCGCACGCAAGTCCGCACGCACCAAGTCGCCGGCCTTCTGGTAGACGAGGTTCTCCGTCTGGAGGGCGAGGCTTTGGAGCTGCTCTTCCGTCTTGCCTTCGACCGCCTCACGCAGCGCCTCAAGGCTGTTGAAGCGGCAACGCGCCCGTCAGCACATAGTCCATGCGCTCCGATACACACTGCGACAGACACTACGACAGACAGGAAAAGAGGCGGAGCAAGGCCAGGCAAAGAGAACCCTCAAAACCCACAGCTTCTGAATGAGCTTTTGCCGGTGCGCGGGCTGCACAGCGTTGCGCCATCCGCCCGCCGCCGCCGCCGACGCCGCCGTGGGCATTCCCTGCAGCCCGTTCAGCATGGCCGCCGTGCTCGCGCCCGTCACGGCAGCACCACCGACCACAGGCGACGCCAGCTTCATCGCGCCCGCGTTAGCCGCCGCGCCCATGCCTCCAGCGAGTGCCGCAGGAGATGGCATGCGCGGATTCGCCAGCTGTCCCAGCGCACCAAGCGCGTTTTGTTGGAGGCCCTGCATCATGGCGCCGTTGACGTTCGCGTTGCCGGCGAGAAGGGGCGACATCGAGGGCAGCATCGGGAGCCCGCCGTTGGCTGCGCAAGTCGAGAGGGGATGAGAGAATGCGCAGTGCAAAAAATTGTGAGATTGCATCCACACGACAGATAACCGAAAGCGGCTCAAGCGAAAAGCAAGACCGCACAGCACATCGCACATGCACATCTACAAAGCCCGCCACACGCACGACACACGCACGACACATAATGAGGCGCCACCCACCGGCCTGGCCCGGCGCGCCCTGCGATATCGCCTGCTGCGCCTGTCGCACGGGCGCGCGCATGCTGCCGCAAATTTCGCAGTTGGGCGACTTGCACGAGCTGTAGTGGGAGATGATCTGCCTCGACGACCCGCAGTGGGGATGCGGACAGCTTCGGCCGGCCTTGCACCCCGACATGTGCGTCAGGACCTGCTTCATCGTGTTGCAGTGCGGCACACCGCAGGCCTCCCCCTTCGCCGCCGCCTGGCACCGGTGCGAGTGAATGAGCAGCAGCAGCTGTTGCTGGATGGCGCGTCGCCGGTCGGGATCCACGCGCCCCTTGGCATCGCCCATCGCGCCGGCCGCCGCAGCCGCCGCACCCTGCGCCTGCGCCTGCGCCTGCGCCGCTGCCTGACGCTGCATGGCCACTTGCTGCTGCTTGGTCAGTTGCGCCGCCGCAGCCGCAGGCACCGCGCCCGGCACCGCACCGCGTCCTCGCCCCGCCGGCGCCTGCTTCACGTCCTTCCCCTTTGCGCCCTTCGCAGCCGCCGCCGCAGCCGCAACCGCCGCCGCCGCCGCGGGATTGCCCATCGCCGCCAGGTTCATGCCGGGCATCGCCTGCATGCCCGCGACGCCCCCCATCTTCATCGGTTTGGCCGGTGCGGGCGTGTCCTTCCCGCCGAGTGGTCGCTTACGAGGGTTCGGCATCCCCGGCATTCCGCCCGCGACAACGCCCGGCGCCACCGGCATCGCAAACCCACCCGGCGTCGGCGGCGTCGGCGCCTTTCCACGCCCGCGGCCCTTGCTGTTCGCGGCCGCAGCGGCGGCGGCCGTGTTATTCTTTGCGAGCATGGCGGTCCGCGCAGCCTGTATGGCCATTTGCACCGGCCCGGATGCTTGGGGCGCGGCCGAGGGCAAGCCGCCGGGAAGGCCCTGCACGGGGGTCGCGGCGCCAGACGCACCCGGCGTACCGCCCGCCGACCCATCCCCCGCCCCGCCCAGCTGTGGTGTCGACGGGAAAGCGGCGGACGCGGGTGTCTCTGCGTTCGATTGCGGGGCGTCCACCTCCATCTGCACAGGCTCTCCGCCGTCCACCTCCTGCTCTTGCTCCTCCCCCTCGGCGTCGTCCGCTGGCACGAGGCCGTCGAGCGCCGCCTGCACACCGCCCACGTCCTCCGAACCCCCGGCGCCAGTCTCGTCCACGGCCGTGAGGTCTCCGTCGCCGCCTATTGTTGCCTCCATGTTCTCGATGCCATCCCCACCCTCGGCGCCGCCCGCGTCCTGCGCGGCTGCGTCGCCGTCTTCGTCGTCATCCTCGACGTCCAAATCGGGCAAGGCGTTACCCACTGTTCCAAAGGAGCCGCCGTCTGGTACTGCGGGGGCGGTGGGGTCAGCCACGACCGCGAAAGTGAACATGTGCGCGAGGCACACCACAGTAGTCCGCAAATTGTCATGCAACTCGGTCCAATTGCGAAAGGGAAGGTGCACAGTACGACCCCGTGTGTCCTTCCATGCATGCATACGCCACGCACACGCAGTCACGGTGTGCACGCACCGCCGTCCGCGTTCCCGTTGGCGTCTGTCTGCTCCGTGTCGTCCTCCGACAGCTTGATGCGCTTCGCCGGCGGCGCCGAGTCGTCCACTTCGTCTGTTGGGCAACATGCACATGCGAGCCATGTGAGCAACCTCCGTCATGCTTCATAAGGGTCCAATGCAGCCAGCCAAGAGTGGCATACACTCACAACAACGCACGAACAAAAGGAGAAGGGGGGTGCGCAAGAGTCACACGGCCACTGCAGTTGCAACAGTTGTTGCATGTATGGAGATGTAACAGTTGTTTCGAGTGCGCATGCATGCACAACATGTGCTACGTTCTCGCGCAGCATGACGCATAACATGCACGCATGGCACACTATGCACTACCAAAAACACAGGCAACGAAAAGAGACACGAGAGGACATTTCGGGCGACACACTCGACCCCCATAGTACCCCATAGTGAGCAGGGGCCATCGCGGATTGAGTCCATCCGTGCCGACACGGGTCCAGAAAGTGCCCACTCACCGGGCTCGTACATTCTCGACGCGGTCTGTGAGCCGACGAGGCAGCCCCCCTACACACGGACGCCCATGCACCGGGGGGGTGTGCAGCTGCAAACCTCAGATAGCCGCTCAGTGCACACTCAGCGCCTGCATCTCCCAAACGCCCACCGGCGCGGGCAGCAGCAGAACGGGCGTCGCGCGCCCTCTTATTCCCTGCGCCATCACGAGTGGGAAGTCAAAAATAAGCACGGAAGCAGCCAAAAGTGTCGGAAAGAGATAAACGCGAAATCCCGCCCATGCATGCTCACGTGCCCAGGCGTGACCGCAATACTTAACCATAGTGAAGAGGTCAACATTGAAAAACAGAACCGCGCAACTTCCTAACCCCCTTTTTTTCACATATATCCCACACATACCCCTACAGCCGTACGCCGACACTCACCGCCGCGAAATTCACGGCAAAAAAAGCACGAAAAAAGGCTCCGATAACGACGAATCGGCACTCGAAACGCTCGCACACTTTCACGTTCTCTCCACTTAGACCCAACCGATTTCGACGCCGGAAAAAGTTCCACGGGGTCCCAAGAGACCCGCCGACAGTTCTTATTAGCGCGGCAGGTCGATTAGTTCGAGTGATTTGCGTGCATTTCGCTTGTTAATCAGCCCTATTTTTGAGCAAGCGAGAAGCATGCGCGTCCATACATTGTCCATAGTGGCGAAGCATTTGTGCGTGACAGCGGTAACCTACCCTCGATAATAAAAAATCTTTTGTATTGAATCACTATGAAAACGAATTTCGAAAATAAATTTTTTCCTTCGTGTCCTTTTGCCTTCTGGCCGCAAAGCACCTCGAAAAATTATTATATCATCACTTCACTATTGGCTGACTATGAAATTTGTAATTATTTTTTCGGCTGTCGTGGTGGGCGCCAAAACCTTCTCCCGAGCCCAGTGATTTGACAGTAACCCGAAAATGTGTTCACTCGAAGGGGGTGCACACCAATGTAACAGTCCCGATAATGTTATCCAAAGGGTCCTGAATTGAGATAACCAGATAACATTCAAAAAGTTGGCAATTCGTCAATTTAAATTGTCTGAGGGGAGTAAGCGGAGGATTAAATTGAAACAAGACACGAATTCGACCAAAAAACAAGTGTCCTTGTCAACAATGGCGCACCGAAGGTGAACGAAACTGTCACGTGAGTGTTACATATCGTAAATCGTTGACGGGAGTAACGATGCTTCGGAACTTGTGTCGTGAGCGAAACGGATTCTGACAAGAAGTAGTATTATCTCTCCACTTATTTCGATACATAACCTATAATAATACCAGCTTTTCTAATAGAAACAATATGCTACAAAATACATTGCAATACTTAATTTCGTTATATAGCGTGGGGTTGGCGCGCTTTTCCACGCCCATCTGAGCGACCGTACGAAAGATCGCGCGAACGACAGGGACGATGCCCCATTCGTATTCGCCGTTCGCAGTGGCCTGCACATAATACTCCCACGCATATCACCGTCCCTCCTTCTGTCCGTTTCTCCGTGCACGCGCGCGGGCGTCGGCAACTGCTGTGTTGGGATTGTGCTACTGCGTCTGAGAATGAGTGACGGCGCCGGTGCTTCGACCGACGAGCCCGTCCCGATGGAGGTCGACGTGGGTTTGCGCCGTGCGTTTGTGAATAGTGCGCCCCGTGCCATTGTTCGCGCTTTGCGTTGCTCTCCTTCGCTCAGTCCATGTTGGGGTCAAAGGGCTTTCCCGCCATGGCAGTGTTACACTGCGCGTGCGCTCACCGTTCCCCGCACTTTTCCCTCGCCACTCCATCTCTCTGTCGAGTCTTTCCATCAATTTCTCTTCTACTCACAAGCGCCCCGCCCGCTTTGTCGCAGGATGGGCCGTCGGCGAAGGCCACTCCGCAGAAGCGTCACAATGACGACAACAAGTCGAAGCGCGCCGAGGAGTCCAAGGCCCTCGAGGCCGAAATGGTGCAGTAACGCGTGCACGGCGTGTCGTTTGTGTGTGTGTGTGCGTGGTGGTTGTGGGTGTGGGTGGGTGTGCGTGGGTGTGCGTGCGTGTGTGTGATGTCTGCATGTCGTGTGTGTGTGTGTGCGTGTGCGTGGTGGTGGTGTGTGTGTGTGTGTGTGTGTGCGTGATGTCTGCATGTGATCTATGCGCGCGTGTGTGTGTGTGTGCGTGCGTGTTGCGTGTGGTCGGCGTGTACTGATGTCGCGCTTTTCACGAGTGCAGGAGAAGGACCAGGCGTCGCGGTTTGCCTATCTCCTCAAGCAGACGGAGATCTTCTCCCACTTCGTGAATGCCACCGGCAAGGCCCCAAAGTCACTCGCCGTCGACGCAGAGGCACTGACGCCCTCCAAGAAGGACACGAATGCCGACGGGTGCGTCTGGAGAGTGTGCGCGCTTTGTGTCCCAGGCGTGTGTGTCTGTATTTTGGGTGTGAGATTGAATGTGTGAGTTGACTGTGTGTGAGGTATAGTGGGAGCACAGTTAAGTGTGCTGTAAATCTACGTATAGGGCGGTGTAGTTCGTCGTGTTGTGTCTTGGCGTCTGTCCCCGTGATGTTTGCCCCTGCTGTGTCTGACGCCGCGTGTGCTCAGATCGCGCCGTCGCCGTCACACGATGGACGAAGAGGAGGACAACGAAGAGCTTCAGCAGGAGCTTGAAGAGGCCGAGTCAACGACCGGCTTTCGCTTTGCGCAGTCGCCGCCGTGTGAGTGCACCTGTCCACTCGGGCAATGGCGTATTATCACGCACGCACGCATAGACTTACATGCTGCAATAACACGCGCACGCACGCACATGGACAAACACGCGCGCTTAGTGGCCTGCAGTGGCTGACCCTTCGCTTGTTCCGCCACGCAACAGACATTACTGGCGGAGAGCTGCGCGATTACCAAATCCGCGGCCTCAACTGGCTCATTTCGCTGTACGAGAATGGCATCAACGGAATTCTCGCCGATGAAATGGTGCGGATTGCTTTTCGCTACGGAACCTACTCACTCGCTCTTTCTCCCTCGCTGTCTGTAGCCGTACAACTTGCGACTCGTGCGTCTTCTTTTTTATATCCCTCATTCGGCAAGAGCACGCGGATTTCCGCTCTGTGGCGACGCTTACACTTTCTCCCATTCGCGTCGCAGGGCCTCGGCAAGACGCTCCAGACGATCTCCCTGCTCGGCTATCTAAAGCACTACCATAACATCAACGGCCACCACCTGCTCGTCGTCCCCAAGTCGACGATCCACAATTGGATGAACGAGTTTAAGCGCTGGTGCCCAAGCATGCGCCCGTTCATGCTCCACGGCACCAAGGAGGAGAGGGTGCGTGCGTGCGTGTGTGTGTGTGTGTGTGTGTGTGTGTGTGCTTTCACGTAGGTCTCTCTTCCTCACTTTGTGAGTGCAGTGTATTAGAGCGTCGGCTTGGCCCGGCGGCCTCTGTGCTCTTACATTCATTCCATGGGTCCAATTCGTTGACGCTGAATTTCGCGGCCGTTGTTTTGTCCCAAACAGGCGGAGCTGGTGAAGGAGAAGCTGCTCCCCGGCGACTGGGACGTGTGCGTGACGTCGTACGAGATTGCGATCATCGAGAAGGCGGCGCTGCGCAAGTTCACGTGGCGATACGTCATCATGGACGAGGCGCACCGAATCAAGAACGAGAACTCGAAGCTCTCTGAGATTATGCGCGAGTTCAAGGCGAAGAACCGCATGCTGATCACGGGGACGCCCCTCCAGAACAACCTCCACGAGCTGTGGGCGCTCCTCAACTTTCTCCTTCCGGACGTCTTCAACTCGGCCGACGACTTTGACGCGTGGTTCAACGTCATGGGCGCCCAGCAGGACGAGGTCGTCAAGCGCCTCCACCAGGTCTGTGCGCGCCTCTCTGTCGCCGTGGGGTGTGGAACGTTTGTGGATATGTATGTGAGTGGGTCGGTGGGTCGGTAGCTTGCAGCCAAATTGATCGCCGGGCGTGTGTGTTGCCCGTCCCTGCGTCCTCCGGGTCTCTGACGTGGTCTCTGACGTTTTGCCGTTCTTCCCATGACACGCAGGTTCTCCGCCCCTTCCTTCTCCGCCGCCTGAAGAGCGACGTGGAGACGAAGCTGCTCCCGAAGGTCGAGACGAAGGTGTACGTCGGCCTCAGCCGCATGCAGCGCGAGCTGTACCAGAAGATCCTCCTCAAGGACATTGACATCGTCAACGGCGCGGGGAAGGCGGAGAAGGTGCGCCTGCTCAACATTCTCATGCAGCTGCGCAAGTGCTGCAACCACCCGTACCTCTTTGACGGGCTCGAGCCGGGACCGCCCTACACGACGGACACGCACATTCTCGAGAACTGGTGGGCTTTGGTGTGGTGCACTGCTGCGTGCGCGTCGTGCGTGTTCGTTTGTGTGCGCGCGGGGGGTGCCAACAAGTGTCTCTGTCGTGCGTGTGTCTTCGCGCGATATGGTCGCCTTCTTTTCGCCATCGCCTTTGCTCACTCTCCTTTCTTCCATGCACGGCGACAGTGGCAAGATGATTGTGCTGGACAAGCTCCTCGCGCGCCTCCGCGAGCAGGGCTCCCGCGTCCTCGTCTTCAGCCAGATGACGCGCCAGCTGGACATTATGGAGGACTACTGCATCTGGCGCGGGTTCCAGTACTGCCGACTCGACGGCCAGGTGCGCTCTCTTGGTCATCCCTGTTAGCATGTTGGTCATCCATGTTGGCTTGTTGGTCATACCGCTGTCGTGTTTCATGCGAATTGTGGTGTGGCTGTGCGAGTGTATGCCACCTCGATGGCAAGGTGCCTGTTCCCCGCAGATGCATGCACACACAATTCGGTTGCGTTTACGCGTGCACCTGTTTCTCTCGTCTTCTCGTTCCAATGTGTGGAGTCGTGTGCCCTTGTGCTCACAAGCCCACCCTCCCACACCGCACACTCGCACATCCGCAGACGCCGCACGAGGACCGCGCGCGGCTGATCGAGGAGTACAACGCGCCCAACAGCGAAAAGTTTGTGTTTCTGCTCAGCACGCGAGCGGGTGGCCTCGGCATCAACCTCGCGACGGCCGACACAGTCATTCTGTACGACAGCGACTGGAATCCCCAGGTCGACCTGCAGGCCGAGGACCGCGCGCACCGAATCGGCCAGAAGAAGCAGGTGCGTGCGTGCGCTTGCCTTGTATGGTGCCCGTGCGACTATTGTCGTTTTGTACGGTATTGTTGCCCTGCTGTGCTGTTCTGACACTGCGTGCGCCAACCGCGGCTCGAACCCGGAAGGTGCGGATCTTCCGGCTGATCACGGAGAACACGGTGGAGGAGCGCATTATTGAGCGTGCCGAGATGAAGCTGCACCTGGACGCCCTCGTGATACAGCAGGGGCGGCTGGCCGAGCAGCAAAAGTCGCTTGACAAGGACGAGGTGCTCTCGATGATCCGCTTTGGCGCAGACCGCATCTTTAGCGCAAAGGACGGCACGATCACCGACAGCGACATTGACGCCATCCTCGCGTACGGCCAGAAGCGCACGGAGGAGTTTGCGACCAAGCTCAAGGGCGCGGGCGAGTCGAAGCTGCGCGGGTTCTCGCTCGACACGGAGGGCTCGGTGTACGATTTCGAGGGGCAGGACTGGCGGCAGAAGCAGAGCAAGGCGCTCCTTTCGAACTGGATCGAGCCGCCCAAGCGCGAGCGCAAGCAGACGTACTCTGTCGACGCCTACTTTCGCGACGCCCTCCGCGTGTCGGAGCCCAGCAAACCCAAGGTACGTGAGCGCTGTCGGCGTTGTCCCGCCTCTTTGGCTCTGAAGCCTCAGTGACTGTCCCTCAACCCGGTCGTCCACCATTTTCTCATCCATATTACGTGAACTCGCGTGACTCACAACCATCCCCACGCGCTCCGTACAGGCTCCCCGCCCGCCCAAGCAGCCGACGATCAACGACTTCCAGTTTTTCCCTCCTCGGCTGATGGAGCTGCTTCAGCAGGAAATCTACGCCTACCGCAAGCAGGTCAACTACAAGGTGCAGTCTCGCATCTCTCGCCCACGCGCCGTCCGACAACCACCTGCATTCCATGCTCCCTTCCCTATGCTTTCTCTTGTCTATGTTGTGTTGCTTCCAATATGACACTCACTGTCATTGTGTCTCTTTGCCCCGCACGCGTCCATGCGCCGCAGCCCCCGAAGCCGTCCCGCGAGGACATTGCGGCGAACCCCGACGCAGAGGCCGAGTGGCGCGCGGAGGTCGAGAAGATTGAGCAGTCTGAGCCGCTCACGGAGGAGGAGACGGCAGAGAAGGAGGCGCTGCTGAAGGAAGGGTTCACGGAATGGAACCGCACGGACTTCAAGGCGTACTGCCGCGCGTGCGAGCGCAACGGCCGCGACGACCTTGCCGCGATCGCGAAGGAGGTGGAGGGCAAGACGGCGAAGGAGGTGAAGGAGTACCACAACGTGTTCTGGGAGCGCGGCCCCGAGCTGGCCGACTGGAACCGCATCCTGAAGAACATTGAGGCCGGCGAGCACAAGATTCGGCGCAAGGGGGAGATTCAGAAGCTGCTCCGCACGAAGATGGGAATGTACAAGAACCCGGGGCACCAGCTGCGCCTCGTCTACAGCAGCAACAAGGGAAAGAACTACACGGAGGACGAGGACCGCTTCCTCGTGGGTCGACTGTGCTGTGGGCTGTGGGATGGGCTGTGGGCTGTGGTCTTGTGGGCTGCGTGTGGCACCGAATCGCGTCCTTTGTACGTCTTGGTGTGTGGCGCGGCACTGCGTTGTTTGCGTCCTTCAAGCGACAAAGGCTTTGCTATTCTTCGGGGGGCCTGTGACTCATATTGCGCCCGCTCTGCTGCACCACGCAGATTTGCATGCTCCACCGGCTCGGCTACGGCAACGAGACGGTGTACGAAGAGATGCGCCGCGCCATTCGCGAGGCCCCGCAGTTCCGCTTTGACTGGTTCCTCAAGTCGCGCACGGCGACGGTGGGTGTTTGCGTTTGCGTGGCGGTTGGTGCTTGCGTTTGCGTGGGCGCGCTTTTCCTTGCGGCGTCTGACGGTTCGCTGTGTGTGGTTGCGCAGGAATTGCAGCGGCGGTGCACGACGCTGGTCGGTCTCATTGAGAAAGAGATGGGCGGCGGCGAGGAGGAAGAGGACGACAAGAGGCGCCGGGGAGATGTACGTGCGCTGCGTGTGCGTGTGCGTGCGAGTGAGACGTATCGTGTCGAATATCGTGTTTGCGACGCACGCGGCATTGTACGAGAGTTTCGTGTCCGCTTGTCTGCCTCTCTGACGTTTGTCCCTCTGTCGAATGGCAGAGCAACAAGCGCAAGAATGACGAGCCGCAGAACCCCGCCAAATCGAAGAAGGCGCGCAAGTGAGGCTTTCCGGGAAAGTCGCATTCGCGCCCCTCGCGTGCGTTGCGGCTGCGTGGCTGCGTGGGCGTGCGTGCAAAAATGCACTCTGACATAAGACTGTGGCTGTTCATACTTTATGTTGCGTCTCAGTCGCCATAGCACCCCAACACAACACGTGCGGGGCACAGCGACGCAGTGTGCAGCTCGAATGGCCTTCGCATGCGATGGAGGGCGCCATGTCGTCACGCGACGCGCTCCCGTCCGCATACTCGACCTTTCCTCTCGCGCGTGCACGGCCCGTGGACTACCACAGATGCGATCCATCAGAATAGTCGCGTGCGAACGACGCTTGCCCTTGCTCTTACACTGACAGACGCACAGTGCCTCGCGCGCATTCACAGTCGCTCGGCGAAGAAGGCGACCAGAGCGTCGTGCGAGTAGTTCTCGAGGCACTCGAGCAACTGGGGCATGCGAGATCTGGCGTTTTGCCCCTTCACCTTGAACTTATCGATGTAGAGGTCCGTCACAACGCCTGCGATGCGGATGGCACGTTGAGCGCAGAGTGCAGCAGACACGCCGCAAACGGCACACAAAGGACCCGAGGCAAACAGCACGCAGTACCACCCACCCACCCACCCACACACACACACACACACACACACACACATACACACACACACACACACA
>CALSCQ010001625.1:22500-30222 GCA_943704525.1 Pigoraptor vietnamica | reverse complement strand
GGGGGGGGCTGGGACTCGCGTTGAAAGCCCCACTGCTCACCTCGTCGAAGAATCGGTGCATCTTCGCGCGCATGACGTAGAGGTCGGGGTTGTTGATGTCCTTTTTGATGCACGCGTTGAGCTCGGTGCGCGCCTCCTTCGTCCTCCGCAGCGGAATGAGACACATGACCCTGCGACAAGAAGAACACACAGGTGTTGGAAGTGGCACAAATACACACGCATACCACATACGCAAGACAGCGCGACTGCATGCTCTCCATTGCTCAAAGCCATCTCGTGCAGGGACATAGAGGCGTTGAACGACATGCAGGGAGTTGCGTACGATGCGTGTGTGCGCGGACACTGGCGGAGGCGTGCTAGAATGCGACCCACCGACGGATGGCGAGCTGCGGGTGGTCAGGCTCCAGGTCCTTAGCGAGGGTAAACTGTCGAAGGGCGTCCTCGAACAAGCACTCGTCAAAGAGAATCTGCCCGTACACGACGAGCGCCTGCATAAGCGTGTGCATGATTTCGCGGTCCTCCGGGTTCAGCTGGTGCGCCTTGCGAAAGTTCGCTATCGCAGAGCGGAAGTCGCATATCTCGAGAAACGCCATTCCGCGGCCGACGTATGTCTTCGGTACATTCGAGGCGAGGAAGACCGAGCGGTTGAACTCGGCGATGGCAGCCTCAAAGCGGCCCTCAGCTAGCAGTTGAAAGGCCACTTCTTGGCTGCGCGTGGGAGGGGTGAAGGGGAAGGTGAGAAACGAATGTGAGCGACATGTGCAGAACAACCGCTCAAACGTAGAAATACGTGCGTCGCGAAAATTGATGTAAATGCATAATCTAAGAAGCCGGAGTCGCGTGTTGACACAGGACATGAAATGCACGCATGCCGCCCACAGCGAGGGAGGGAGGTCACACGGTACGTCGGGAGTAACAAGGCGTCACCCACTGTTCGGTGGATCTCTCCGCAGACATCTTCTCGACCGGCCCTTGCGACGTGAGGCGCGACGCGAGGTCAAAGTGGCTGCGGCCGGTGCGGGCGCTCGACGACAGCTGCGCGCGGCTGCCGAAGCCGTCTTGCATGTTGAGCGACATCGTCGAGTCGACGAGGCTCGCCATGCTGCCGTTGTTGACGGGGCTCGTGTTGCGGAGGGCAGATGACGGCCTGGGAGTGGCGCGTTGAGTTGATCGAACGGACGCGGGGAACGAAATAAGAGGGAATAGAAGTGGACAAGTGAGAGTTGGAGATTCGCTTGAACAACGAGATTACACTCGAGCGCGATAACGACACACACACACACACACATGAGCTCAAACTCGACAACAACAACACGCATGTAGAAACGTGGGCGCGCACTTTTGAATTCCGGCTTTGGACGTCGCGCGAGCAAGGTTACCCGTGCTGCCGTTTTGAGTGCGGGACTTGGATCCCAACAGACCCATCTGGCACGTGGACAAGAGTGGATGCGAGCGTAAGAGAGAAGTCTCGTACTTGTGTACGCATCACAAACACCCATACAGGCACACACGCACACACACACACACACACACACACACACACACACACACACACACACACACACACACACACACACACACACACACACACACACACACACACACACACACACACACACACACACACTCACACACACACACTCACACACTCACACGCACACACGCGGAGACACACACCACTCACGCACTCACATACACGCGGACACACCTGGCTGCCGCGTTTGGTCAATAGACTCTCCACGTTGCTCCCTTTTCGCACGAGACGCGGCGGCCCCGACTCCCCTCCACCAATGGACCCTCGCTGAATTGCAGACGCCATGTCGAGCAAGCTGTTGCGGTGCTGTATAAACTGTGGACGGCCGGCCACCGGGCGCCCGCCCGGCGTCGGCGGCCCATCCATTGTGCACTCAAGTAAGGGCGATGTCACAAACCGCCACGGAGGGCCATTCCGCGCGGGACGCGCAAATGCAGGAAACACGGTGGTGAGCGAGGGGGGAAAGCGGCTCTACGAACGAACCGATTTCAGTCCACTTCGTTCAAAAAAGTGAGTGGTTGCTATGCGGCTCACAAGCGAGAAATCGGCTGAGTGTGCATTGTAACAATTTGGTTACTTTATAGCGAGATCTCGCTTAACGTGACCGCACACCCCGGATTGCATCATGCTGGCCCCCAATAGACCGGCCATAGTGAGCGTCCTAATTGGCGTGTGTGTAAGCGCTGTGTGGGTGTTGGTACGCAATCGCATCTCACTCAGAGAAAGAGCTCTCGATCGTCGTCGTTGTTGCGTTGAGAGTCAAAGCGTGCGCTGGTCCTTATCTCCGTGCGCCCTTCCTCCGCGTCGCATCTCGCACTTTCGCACTTCGCGCGCGGGTTTTGGAAAATGTCGAATCAGTCGCAGGGCATTCAGGCGCTTCTCTCGGCGGAGAAGGCGGCCGCAGAGACCGTCTCGAAGGCTCGCAAGCGTATCCGACACACACAGACATGCATTCGTTCTCTTTGTGTGTGCAGCGCCTCTGTGGTGGCGTTTGAGTTGTTGCCAATGCGACATCATCTATTATCGCTTTATTTGCGTGTGCTGCATGTACACGTTCACAGCCCCTTCAGTCCCCCTCTCGGCATCTGCCACGCACACCACTCTTTCGCGTCAATGTGTTCCCTTAACATCTCTCGCTGCCGACAACAGAGAAGACGCAGCGGCTGAAGGCGGCCAAGGACGAGGCCGAGTCGGAGATTGCGCGCTTCAAGGCTGAGCGCGAGGCGCAGTTCCGGACGTACCTTGAGCAGGTGTGTGCGCGTCTGTGCATTCGCCATCAATATGTCTTGAGGGTGGTGCGTGCGTATATCTGTCGTCACAAGCGTCGTCACATTGTTCGTGTGCATGCATCCTTTAGCTGCTTCGTGTTGATCTCTCTCTTTTTTTTTTTAATGAGGGAGTGGGCGCTTTGCTGTCGCCCTGTTCCCATTGGCTTTGCGATTGGTTATCAAGTTGTTTCCATTGTGTGTCTTCGTGTCGTGCGCACGTGTGGTCTTTCGCGTAGCTTTTTTTTTTCTTCCCCACAATCGCTAAAATGTCCCTCGTTATGTCACTACAGCACGCCGGCACGTCCGACACGCTCGCGACCAAGCTGAAGCAGGAGACGGTCCTCAAGATTGCCACGGTGGAGAAGAACGTGGCGGCGAACAAGGAGGCCGTGATCAACCGGCTCCTCGAGGCTGTGTGCGACGTCAAGCCCCAGCTCCACGTCAACGTGCGGGCATCGTAAAGTGTTCTGTGTGTGTGTGTGTGTGTGTCTGTATGCTTTGTCGCTCGTCGTCCTGCGTGCGCACCGCGCGTGAAGAGAATCAACCGTGTCTTGCGTGACTTTGTTTTAGAGAATTGGCCGTGTCTGTGCCGCTTGAGATCGCGTGCGTGCGCCTGTGCGTCGTGGTCGTGCGCGCCCTGCTGGGAATTGGGGCCGCCGAGTGTATTGAAGATCGAGATTGAGAAAGGACGCAACTTCATGCACGCTCAAAGAACATCTTGGTGGCTGCAGTGTGTGTGTGTGTGTGTGTGTGTTAGTGCGCAGTTTTGGTTGCTGCACTGTGTGTGTCGTGTGTGTTGTTGCACTCGAGTGGACCTTGTTCAGTGTTCATTCCTTCGAAACCCTGACTTGGGGTTATCGTCAGCACACAGAAACAGGACGAATCGGCAAAAAAAAAGAGACAGACGCGGCAACGAACGCGACGCAACACGCGGGCGCATTTGGTGTGACAACCTTCGACCTCAGTGCGAAAGGGGTATACAGCGAAACAAATCATCGCGACGCGACCTAGGAGAGCGCAAGCGAAGTGATGTCAGTCCCTTCACACGCACGAACGGGCAAAGCGGCGGCTTGTTCATCGCGACGTCTCGAGCGCTTGTTGGATGACAAGCAGCCAGTCCTCGACGGTCTTCGCGCCAGACGCCGTCCCACGCTCCTGCACGCACCAACGTTCACATTGTCAGAAGAGCGAGTGACACGAAAAGACATCCGTAATGAATCTTCTGTACGTGGCTCGGCATGCAGGGCATGTGCGCAAAACGCTTGCTTCCACTCAAGGTGTGTCTGGAACACAATATCGTCTCCACGCACCCGCAGCTCAGCTAGTGTGAGGGAGGCGTTCGTCGCAGCCTCAAGGCGCGCCTCTGCGTGCGGCAAGGGGTACTCGGGATCCATCGCAATCACAAAGCGTCCGCGCCCAAACTGCGCGACGACCTTGGGGCCCTGGTTCGGCCAGTCCATCGGGAATCTGTGCGACCGCAAGGGACGCCGAGAGTTCAATGTCGTGGTGCGGGCGTGACATTCCATAGGGGCTTCGCGTGTGCGTTGTGTGTGTGGTGTGTGTGTGTGTGTGTGTGCGCGCGCGCGTGTGAATGAGTGCGTGTGTGTGTCTGAGTGCAAAGGACTCACTTGGTCATGAGGGTCTCCATTTCGCTGGCACGCTCCAGGTGACACTGGATGCGCGTCTTGATCTCTCGCACGACAAACGCAGCAGTGCAGCGCTTCGTCGCGGCGTACTGAACAATATCCTCGATGCCAACGACGGGCGGATTGAGCTACGTGTGCAAATGTGCTTGTGAGTCGATACAAGGCCGGAAATCTCACTTGAACAGTGGACTCGGTGACAGAAGAGGCAGGGACGCGCGTGCGTGTGTGTGTGTGTGTGGTGTGTGTGTGTGTGTGTGTGTGTGTGTGTGTATGTGTGTGTGTGTGTGCATCAGATGCGAAAAGAGAACGGGGTTTCCACGCGAAACTCACGTCGACGCTGACGAGGGTGCCTTCCTCCGTGTAGTGGAGCGTGAGCAGAATGTCCGTCGTCGCAATGTCTGTGAGGGCCACGACGAGGCGCTCGGCCGACTCGCACTCGATAAGCCGCACGCCGCTCATCTCGGAGACCAGCGAAGAGAGCGCGCGGTACCTGCGATGCGTGCGAGTGGGCAACAGTGTCACGCCGTGGAACGAACTCATGTCCAAAGAAGTCGACTCCTACACACTCAATGCACATTGCGAAGCGCAAGTGGTCGACAGTGCCACCGAGGGAAGTCAAACTAATCACCAACTGGCGCAGGAGCCAGCACATTACACCACACGCAACACACATAGTGACGTGCAAGTGGTCGACAGTGCTACCGTGGAAGTCAACAATCACCAACTGGCGCAGAAGCCAACGCGATACATGAAGTGGCATGCGTGCCATGACAAGTCACTCGGCCCCAAGCCCACGCACCAGTCGCACATCTCTTCCAGCTTCGCCGCAGACGCGTGCTTCGAGGCGCGCACTGTCGCCAAGTCCGACGTCGCCGCAGCAAGTTCCTCCCTCAAGCGCGCAGTTTCAGCGGCGAGACGCTCTCTCTCAGCCTCGAGAGCCTTGGCCTCTGCGTCGGCCGCCGCCTTCTGCCGCTCGTACTGCTCGTATTGCGCCCTCTGGAACCGTAACGACCATCGTGAGCGAGAGTAGTGAGATTCTCGTTGTTGTGGCGTGCGTGCAGCGTATGTGAAAGGGTACGGTGCGTGCGAGTGGGTGTGGGCTTGTGCACATCGGCGATTGAAGTGTTCATGCTCCGTGTTTGTGCCTCAAACGCGGGACATTGGACAAGTTCCGCACCATCTCCGCGACATACGCGTCCACGTCGGCGAGCGTGACGGCCTCTCCGCCAGCGCCAGAGAAAATCGGCTGCCGTTCCTTCAAATCCTCGTACTGTGCGAGCTGCAAGGGGAGGTCGGCGGCGAAAGATAAGCAGGAGGGTTTGTGAGTGGATTTTGTGAGTGCGACACTGTCAGCTTCAAGCCGTGGCATCGGACACGGATATCAGCTTGAAGCAAAGACGCATGCCCACGTCTCCACCCGTACACAGACAGACGGGGGAGCGCCGGATGGCCGTCCGTCAAGTTTCAGCAAGGACAGTGAAGTGCTCGTGACGCTTCCACTCACAAGGGTCGCGACGGTGTCGGCGAGCTCCGTGACACGAGCGGACTTCGTGGAAAGCTTGTGATGGCCTGCAGCGCGATTAGAGATGTGAGTGGACACGTGGGGAGTGGCGACGTCTACGAACAGAGGTCGCGACACACCTAACCGGCACATACACGTACGCTGCATGCACACACTCACGCACATAAATTCGACGCACACATAATCTACACGCCCGTACGTGCGCACACACGCGCGCACATTCGCGGACGAGACGATTCACACCTTCTTGCACCTCCTTCGAGAGGGACACAATCGACTCGCGGAGAGCGGCATTGTTCTCCTTCAGCGCGCGCACCTTCGCCTTATCCTGCGCCACACGCTCCTCTGCTCATACGCGCACGCGCACGCGCGCAGGCAAAAACAAAAATTAGCAAGAGTGGGCCACAGTGTGTCACGAACGCGGCTCAGATGCGAGTTGCGTTACGCCTTCTACGAATTTTCCACCACAAGCTTAAAGCGTGCCATTCAAATAGCAGATAAAGAGACACACCGAGGGCCTGCATTTCGGCGGACGGCGGGCACACGGCGTCGACATCGTCGTTGCGAGCGAGGCGCTCGAGAAAGTGGCACTTTGTGTTCAGCTCAACGTAGTTGAACTTGAGCTTCGCAAAATGCTCCTGTTCGCGTGAAAAAGCATTGAGCACACACTGGTCCATGCACGCACGCGCTCGTCCACCGAGTCCTTCGGGTCACCCACTCGTGCGCATAAAACTGCAAACACGTGACCCCCCATACAACCCATTGTTTCAGCAGATGCAAGTGCGCACGCACACACCTTGGCCTGTTGCAGGAACGTGTCGGCCATCCTGTTCTCGTCCTGAACCTCCTCGCTCATCTGGCCAAAGTTGTATCCCTGCGCCATCATCTCCTCGACGAGCCTGGAAGACAACCCAACCGAACAAGTGCTTGTGAGACAGCTGTCAAGCGAAACGTACAACAACCGTTCACATACACAGTCTAACGAGACAGAGGGCAACCATGTCTTCCACGCACTTTGCGTAAGCGCCCTTGTTGAAGCGCTCCATGGACCGTATTTCCTCCGTCATCTCGGCATCAGGGCGAAAGCTGAGCCTCCGGCTAACGGGATCGCCGCTCGCCATTGTGTCTCACAGGCCTCGGCCGCGACGTGACAAGAAGCGCTCAATGACCGTTCAGCACCGCCCTCTAAGGGAAAGCGGCTCTTTTTTCAAAGGCAATTAGGAAAGGATGGACGATGCGCGCTGCTGTGATACTGACTTGACCTGTCAAACTTTTTTTTTTTTTGAATTTTTTGGCGCGCACAAATTTTAGCGAGATCTCGCTAAGCACGTTACTTCTTCTTCTTGCACAACCGTCACACAAGATAAATCTATGAAAAAATTGTATGAGCAATATTATAACGAGAGCTCGCTCACAATAACTATTGGATACATTTTTTGCCGAGAGTTCGCTTTGTGTTTTGTATGGGCCGTAATGAGCAGGGGTACAGTACCCCTGGTAATGAGCCACTGCCCACGAGTCACGCGACGGCCGTTTCATTACACAACCGCACAGACGGGGAGAACCCTTCGAATGCCTTCCATCACTTTACATTAACCCATTGCGTCGCCTACTTTGTGGGTCTGTTTTTGCTTAATTTCACTTGCATCTGTGTGCGCCTGAGAGTGCGCGCGTGTGAGTGGAGACAATGGCCGATCTCCTGAAGTTGTTTGCCGCGGCAGTGGCTGTCCTGGCCGTTCTCCAAGGTGTGCA
>CALSCQ010001625.1:0-17500 GCA_943704525.1 Pigoraptor vietnamica | reverse complement strand
CGAGCTGGCCGGCTACGTGTTCACGTGTGAGGAGAGGGACGCCTCGCGTGGGCGCCCGGCGCGGTTTGAGTTTGAGGTGTGCCGCATCCCCCGTCTCTCGCTGTTTGGCCTGCACACGAAGCGGCTCTCGGGAGACCTGTGGCATCACAAAAAACTCGTCGATCGCCTGATTTCAAAGATGCGGCTGTGAGTCGATCGGGTCGTTCTCCCGTTGCGTCGCTGCGTGTCAAGTACGAGTTATGAGCCTCCCTGTGCAATTCGGACCACTGAGTGCTTGTCGAGCTGCGCGTGTTGCCCCTCGCGTGCATGCGTGCGTGCGTGCGCGTGCCGCCATTTCGCTGCTGTTGCCGTCCTGCGTTATCGCTGTTGCACCGCTATCATGTGGCAGTTCGCTCGTCGTGTATTTGCGCACCGCGCGCAGCGCTTGTACAGTCGGGGCATGTCCCCGCGCCCACTCCCAATGCACTATAATTTCAAGCTCTGCTGAGCCTTCTCGCCAAGCTGGTTCGTGCCCTCTCTTTACGTACAGTTCGCACGGGGGTGCTGTATTATTTTGACCTTTCAAGGGAAAAACGCAGCAGGCGACGCTAAATGTCAGACCCCAGCGCTGATGTGCTCTCGTGCGGCCGATTGCGCGGCCATCCGTACCTCAGTTGCATGCAGCGGTTACTGCGAGGCCTTGCTGAACGTTCGGGGTAGGGACGCCGACAATAGGCGCGTTTGCGGGGATCGTAGCGTGCAGCTTGGCGGGCGCGCGGTCGGGAATGGGGTAGAGGAGAACGTTGAGGCGCGGCGATATGACGAGAAGATGATTGCTCGGCACGGGCAGCCAGTCTTGCTTTTCGAATGTGAGCGGTTCTGCGGAAGAGGGACGCGCCGGTGAGAGAGTGAATGAAGCGACTGGGAGAGAGTGACTGAAGCGATTGGGGAAAAGTAAGTGAAGCGACTGGGAGAGAGGGAGGTCTTATGGGGCTGTTGTGCGACGATTGGGCCAATTAGACGAAAACGGGGTAATTAAGACGAACTCTTCCGTACGAGTATCTCACCTGACGCTACAATGACGACGTGTTCTCGGCGGTCTGTTTTGACCTGTTTGCGTGGTGGACACCGACATTTAAGCAATTTTCGCCCGCGCGCCGACACACCACACACGCGACAGCAATGCAAGTACACAAGCACACGCAAGCACAGTGAGAAAAGACATACACTCGACGCGCGCACACACGACAGAGCAGGCACACAGTAAGGATACTTCGACACACGCGACTACACATGCACGCACACACGGCAGCGCACGAGGCGTTCTTCACGCACCATGCGGTAGTTGCCCGAATCGTCGCATTCGAAGTTTGTCCCCGACGAAAAGTAGAGCGAGACGGGCTCCGCATTGGGCCTGTTCACGTAACGCGATGCAACGACGCAGCGGCCGTCGGCCACTGCAAAGTTCATCGTCGCCGGCTACAAAAAAATGATAGAAATGCGTCAGATGCGACTCCTTCGTATGTGCGCATGCGCGGAGGAGAAAAGCGTGCGTTTTGTGCGCGTGCGTGTGTGCGTGTGCGCATATACGCGGAGGAGGACGGCAACGCGACTGCCTCGCCGATTGCGGCGCACGGCCCCACGCACCTCCTCGATGCCGGCCTCCTCACTCCATTCGTTAATCAAGCGTATTGTTGTCAGCATCGCCTCCTTGATCTCGTCCACCGAATACGACCCGTTCAGAGGGTCGGGGAACTGCGGAGGGACGACAGAGCGAAATGGTCAGCTAAGCGCGGAGATGACTGAATGCGCGGAGATGACTGAACGTACGTTTTATGTGTGTGTGTGTGTGTGTGCCAATGTGTGCATGCGTGCGTGTACATGGCTGCGATGCAACGGAGGAGCGAGAAGACACAGAAAGGGCGTTCGCACACACGCACACAAAAGCGCACCTGATTCAAAAAAAGCGCAAATGCGTTTTCGGAATCCGTCGTTCCTAAGAGGAGTCATTCGCACGTGGCCCAAGTGAGACAGCGACACACTGACGGGACAGAAGGACACTTGGTGCCACGTGACCAGAGAAGAGCGGTGCGATTATCGGGCTAACAAGCAGACGGACGTTGGCGTGCGTGCGCGCGCGAATTGAGGAGAGAAGAGCACTGCGAATATCGGGATGAAACAACACAGGGGATAGATGTTCGCGCGCGTGCGCGCACACACGCAAAGAAAGAGCACTGCGAATATCGGGCTGAAACAACAGGGGATAGATGTTCGCGTGCGTGCGCGCACCTTGCAACATGTCGAAGAGGGAATCGCGCAAGCTCTGTTGCAGCCGCCGTTTGATCTGCGCGTGAAGACGCGAGGGTGAGAGGGGCGTTCTGGGAGCGATTGCGCATACCACGTGTCCATCGACCCCACAGCGTACGCAAGGGAAGACACTGACGCGATGACACCACGCATGCACTCTTACAGGCCTTATCGTGAAGGTCTCGCCGCACACTGCCACGCCGCATAACAACAAACACGTGCGCACACACACTGCGTCGGTAGCCACACACCTTATTGAACTGCGCAATAGTGCCGTTGTGCATCCACATAAACGGGCCGTACGACCACGGGTGGCAATTACTCTCGCTAATGGGAAGGCCCAAAGTGGCCGCGCGAACGTGCGCAAACACGAGTTTCGACTGGATCTTCTCCGAAATGCGCTTCAGATTCAAATTGTTCCAACTGCGACGAGGGTCATCAAACACTGTCAGCATGCAGCGCACACTACAGTCGTCCATAAGCGCACCTTCCGCACATGCACGCACATTCAACGCACATTACATACACTCCAAGCGCGCACAGGTTCACACTGAACCGCACACAATCGCACACGAAGAGACCGTCACATGCGCATCAACAGCAGCGTCGTCACAGCGAATACCGCACGCGACGGCCTCACTCACGCTGGAAGAACACTCGTAAACACGCACGGCGAGGGATCAACCTGCGCATACACACAGCACGTCCATTAGTCACCGCCATCGACGTCCATATTTGAAATTGCCCAAAAATTCCAATCGGACTAGCCAAGTCCCACACAAACGGCCGCGCCACGCACCTTCGTGTCGTACCACCCCACGCCGAACCCGTCGCCGTTGAGCGGGTTGTGGTCCATGCGCAGTTTGCAGCTGAAGGACTGCTTGATGATCGAGTGCGTCGGCTTCAACAGCAAATCGGCGATAAGAATGGGCTGTTTGCCCATGTAGAGCACGAAGCGGCACATCTCCGCTGAGTTAGAGGCGACGACCCGCGCACTCCTCCCTCTCTTTCTCCTTTCGCACGCGTCGTTTGTGCTCCTCCGAGCGTGTTCCGGCGAGCGTATTCGACGTTAGAGAAAAAAAGCTTCGTCGGCGAATTCGCACCCCTCAATAGCTAAAATTTAGTCGTGGAAAAATTCGCCGAAATGCCATTCGAACTGTCGCCGGAGGAAAAAGAACACGTACGCACTGTGCGCATGAAGACGAGAAGGCACGAATGTTGGCTCAACTAGAGACGCGGTTTGACTACTTAGAGAAGAGCGATGGAGGAGGGCGAACGTCGGTTGCGATGCAGGCGTCATCCACACACCCGTTTGCGGCTTAGGCAGCGATCAAACCCCCACCCTATGCTCAACAACCAATCCCCACCCTACGCTCAACATTCCCTCTGGGGCCTCACCCCACCAATGAAAACACCCACCTTACATTGATATGTGCTGTAACATTCACTGTTACATCAGTGCACTCCGTAACACCCACCTTAGATTAATATGACCTGTAACATCCACCATTGCATCAATCCCCACTGTTACACTGCTGTAACAAATGAAACATCCACCATAGCTTACACTGGCGCGTCACAACGCCACTCCCGCCAAAACGCGCGCAAGACGTTCGTCCACGCTGACAGCCGATCGCGAACGGCATCACACTTTGAATAACTCCCACTGCCTCCGCATACCTTACGCACGAGAGAGAGGTAGAGACGTGCGAAACCTTCGCAATGTCGTCCCTGGAGCAGACGCAGCAACGAAGACTGGTGGGTGCTGTCTATGAGAAGACGTGAGTGCATCTTTTACCTCGCTTACATTTATTATCGCCCGTTTGCATTCTCTTTGCTCTCGCAAACAGAGCCAATACAAGCTCAAGTCGCCGCCATGGAAGGAGACGTTCCGTAAGCGGTGCATCGACCGGCTGAAGGCCTCGCGTGCTGCGCTCGTGGAGCGACACCGTGCACAACACGACGGCGTGGAAGACATGACCGTTGAAGAGGTGCTGCAGGACGGCGAGTTCGTGAGGAACTTGATCTTCTCGGAGTGGGAGGAGTTCTCCTCGGCTGCTGAAGAGGTGCGTGGGCAGTAGTGTGGTGCTTCTGCCGCCCTGCGTGTGTGTATGGGAGGCTGTACTTTGTAAGGGCGGATGCAACCACCACACACCCTGCGACAGACCAGGTCCCGTAACCGCCTCGATCGCAACATAGGAGACGACCATGACTGCCAGCGCGCATGTGCTTGAAGGCACGTGAGATGAAAATTGTGTTGACGTGTCTGTTTCTGGTGCAGATGGTCGTTGAGAGCGATGCCGGTGCGCTTCCGTCGTCGGACGTGACGATGTGCGAGGGATATCTCACACCGGAGAGCCAGGACGAGTTCGATCGCCTGCTCGCCATTATGGACGAGCTCACGGAGGAGCTCAAGCGCGAAGGTGTGTGCGAGATGCATGCTGTGTGCGAGATGCAGTGTGCGCCCCGTTTCATGTTGCTTCCGCTGTTTGTGTGTGGTTGAATTCAACCTTCAGCGCATCTTTCGTGCGCACGCATGTCGCTGCACTCTGCATCGAGCATCTGGATGATTCTCCGTTCATCGTTTCGGGATGAGCTTTTGGACGTGCGCAAGTTTAAACGATCCTTTTTTTACGCGTAGAGCAAAAGCTCGTTGAGCAGTACTTTGCCGAGGTAGACGGCTTCGAGGAGGAGGCGCTGCAGGCGGCCATCGACAGCCTCGACGAGTGGGTTGTCGTGTGCCCGGTGTGCAAGCGCAACCGCGTGTTTCAGCGCATGCGCGTGCTCTACTGCCCGTGCGGATTCAGGGTCGACACGCTGGTGGGTGCTTGTATGTGTTTGTGTGTGTGTGTTTGTGTTGTGTGTGTGTGTGTGTGTGTGAGTGTGTGTGTGTTTGTGTGGGTGTGTGCCTGTGCGTGTCTGTATGTATGCGCGCTTATATTAATATGTGTGTGTGTGCGCGCGCGCGTGTGTGTGTGCGTGTGTACGGGCAAACTTATCCGTGCGCTGTTGTGGCATGATGCTCGTTCTGAATGATCTTTTTTCCAACCCTACGTGCACCGCAGACGGACGGCACGACGCTTCCGCACCTCAAGCGACAGTTGGAGCACTTTTCCATGCTGCACGGGTGCGTTGCGTGTCTTGATTGTGCGCGCGCACGTTCAATTGCAATTCAATATTTCAGGTGCTGTGTGTGCCCGTGTAGTGTCTTTTCGTGTTGCCTCAGTCCGCCCAGTACTTACTGTTGTCATGCTGACGTCACAGCCAAAGGTGTCCCGCGGAGCCCGTGTTCTCTATGCAGGACGTCCCTGGCTTCCGCGGTCTCTTCATCACGTGCGCGCAGTGTGACTTATGCGAGGTGGTCTTATGAACTGATTTTGCCAACCGCCCTTCGCCTCTGTTTCATACCTCATTTTCTGTGATTGAAGTGCTCTGCGTGTGTTTGTGCATGCCTGTGTGCGTTTGTGTGTGTGTGTGTGTGTGTGTGTGTGTGTGTGTGTGTGTGTGTGTGTGTGTGTGTGTGTGTGTGTGTGTGTGTGTGTTGTCTCAGAAAATTAATGACTCGTTTTCCAATAATTTACTTATTGAGCATAGAGGGCGAGTTCTGCCCCCTGAAGCTCTTTCCCGCGGTTTGGCGGGCGATTTGCCGCCAGGGCAATTGTGACGCACATAAGTTAGCGGCCGTCGAGGGGTGACAGAGGGACGAAGAAAATATGGACGGCGCGGTCGTACTGGGAGCGCGATAATGGACGACGTGTGTTAAATAGTTGTCTGGAGTGTGTTAGAGTGCGTGTGTGTGTGTGGCGCGGATGTGTGTGCGTGCGCGTGTTCGTGTCCTTGTCAGCGGAGCATGACGCGAAGGGACGCTATTTGAATGTGAGAGGTGGTCTTGGCGTTGGACCATGGGCTCAGCATCGCGGGCGGTCGAGCGCAAGGCGGCACCGGCTGGGTGCGGACGGAGGGCGGTTGCCCCTGCACACGGTCACCTGACCTGCGCCGTACCCGAGCAGCGCGTGGATGGCAACGAGGCGGTTGTACCTCGCCGCGTGCATGAGCGCGCTGCGGCCCTCGTAATCGACGGCGTCCACCGAAGCGCCGGCGTCGACCAGTCGCGACATCGACCCGATGCGGCCGTACTCTGCCGCGGCCATGAGCGGCGTCTTGCCCTTCAAGTTGCGCGCGTCGACGTCGGCGTTGTGCGCGAGGAGGAGTTCCACGCACCCGGTGTGTCCCGACAGTGCCGCCCAGTGCAGCGCCGTGTCGCCGGCGTCATTGGCCCACGTGACGGTCGCCCCACTGAGGATGAGCACCTCGACACACGCGTCGAACCCTTTGGCGGCCGCCCACATCAGCGCGCTGTCGAGGTCCTTGTCAACTATGTTGGGATCGGCGCCGGCGTCAAGAAGGGCCATGACGCACTCGAGATGCCCCCCGTTCGCCGCGGCCGCGAGCGCCGTGCTGCCGTTCGTGTTGGTCTTGTTGGGGTCGGCGCCGGCCGAGATGAGCAGTCGCAGGCACTCGACGTTGCCGCGGTTCGCCGCCCAGAGGAGGGGTGTCCAGCCGCCGGACTGTTCTGCAATTTCGACGTTCGCCCCGTGTTCGATGAGCGCCTGCAACACGTCGACGTGCCCGTAAAACGCGGCGTCGTGCAGTGCGCCGTACCCCCGGTTGTCCTCGGTGCCGTCGATGTCGGCCCCCGCGTTGAGTGCTTCGTACATCGCGTCCACGTCACCCGTCTTGGCCGCCGTGTACAGCTGCATTTGCGGCGTGGAGGCCTTGTTCTGTTGGTGGTTGGGAGTGGCACTGCTGCGCATCTCGCTGTCGCTCGACGCAAACGTGGGAGTGTTCACGCGCGGTACGCCACTGCGAGCGCGGATGGAAAGAGAAGGCGCCCGTCGCACAAATTGGCCCTCGCGCACAACCGAAGGCATGGCGGAGGGCGCCCTACACGGAACCCCTAGCGGGATTACCCGCCCACGGTTTGCCAAAACTTGCGTTGACGGTATCAATGCCGAAGTGGTCGTCTCCGTGTCGTCGTCGCTTTCGTACGCAGATGCCGACGTGACCGGGATGCTAGTTGATTGACGTAAGGGAACGCGTCCTTATTCGCTAACGTTGTGAATCACACTGGGAGGGGGAAAGGGGACGGCGTCGGAAAGGGAGGGACTTGTGCTGCTGCGCGTCAGCGCACGCACACCCAGCGTGCGTAAGTAGTAATGACTGGAACGCAAAATGTGTACACACACCTAGCGCCGCAAGCTGTGTGTGTGTAGGCGCGCGCGGTTGTTGGGCGCGAAGAGCCACGCCGTTGAGATGGGCACGACCACGCTGCGTCATTGTGTGGTCGAATGCACGAGTGACTGTTACTACGACGCGGAAGTTTACCGAGATGTGCAGGGTGCGGGAAGCCACCCCGCACCTCCTCCGTGAGATTGGTGCGCGTGTGTGTGCGTGGTGTGTGTGCGTGCGTGTGTGCGTGTGTGTGTTCCTTCTGCTTTGGTGGGAGCTGCCTGTCGACGGAAGCAAGACAGGCGCGCGTGGAATGCGCGCCCTTGTCGAGCCTATCTTCCATAGGCAATCGAGCCGGTATTTGTCAAACTGAGCTGTCCCAGCCACGGTGTAACAGTAGCCCCGCCCACTGCGAAACTGAACCGAAGGTTGTATGCGTGTGTGTGTATGTGAATCCTGTAAGGTGTGTTTGGGCCGACGTCAAATTCCTTCCGCGCGCAGTGTGTTGTGGAAAAACTGGGAGTAACCAGAAGGTGTCCGGACATTGATGCCGAATGTTCTTGGAAGGACCCTGATTTGGTCGTGCTGACTGACTTAGCCCGGGAGTGTTTGGGCTGTGACGCACTGCACGGTTCGGTTTCGAAAGGGAAATGGAAATGAACAACTACACGAACACGCCGGCGACACAGGGTCAATAGACGAATATGTGGCACGATGCCTTGATTGCGGCACGCAGTATGTTAGCGTCAGCCGAGACTGACTCGTGTAAGTGACGGCCCGGGTGTTACGGGTTTGGCCCGGCGTCCGTCGACGACTACAGTACCGGTCAGCCGACACTGAATCACGGCGTCGGTGCAGTTGGCTGATACCGGCGCTGTCGGATTCGGCTAAGTTCGCCGGGCGGCCGAGGCAGCCACTCTGCCGCGGTGTCAGTAAAGTCCCGCCCACTGTCAGTGACGGCGCAGGTACGTCACAGTGTACTGCTTAACGTAAAATTGGCGGCCGTATGTGTGAGTATTGGGGTTGTGTGTCTGTATGTCCGAGTGGCGGCTGTGCCAGGTTGTCAATGTTTCTGCCGACGCCGGTGTCGTCAGTTCAGTTGCGCCAGCGTCACGGTCGGCGTCCGTCCATTTCTTCACGTTGTAGCCAGTGTAACCAGAAGGCGTCCGGAGGACACCGACTCATTTATATACACGGCTGATAGCGCACCGCGGCGGCACGACGTCAGCCAACAACCTGTTCGACAAAGCGCACGCAACCACTCGGTCCGATGCCACTTACCAGCACAACGGCGAGTACTCGCTACAGACGGTTCCGTCCCCGCCTCCTGACACCGCATGAGGCCGCCGACCGACATTACGCGCCACACAGATCCAACATGCCCGCATCTCACGCAACTGTTGCCCGGTCGATGGGTCCCAAACGCGTACGGTACCGTCCTCCCCTCCCGAAACCACGAGGTCGCCAACCAATGCAAGACATCATACTCGGCCAGTGTGTCCACGCCACATCGTACAGCTGCTGCCCGGTCGACGTATCCCAAACATGCACCGTCCTATCCACTCCACTTGACGCCACCCGAGGCCCAATCGACAGTGCACTCAGCCGGCACTGGGTCTACATGTCCGCGCATCTTGTGTCCGGTCAATGGTCCCAGAAACGCACGGTGCCGTCCTCCCCTCCTGACACAACGCGACCGATGGCTATCGTCATGCAGCGCACCCGCTTATTGTGCCGCCCGAGCACCAGTTGTCCACTCGACGGATTCCAAACACATAACGCCCCAGCCTCCCCTCCAGACACAACGTAATCGCCGACCGATGCTAAACACTGCACCAGCCCAACACGCCCACGCATCTCGCGCACTTGCTCACCAGTCGATGCTCCTCCCACGTTTCCACAGTTTCGTGCAACTGCTCCCCAGGCAGCACATGTGCTGTGAGAGCCCGCAATGATTGTCAATACACCATCCAACGCACGTGTTGAATGGGGTAAACGAATCTGATTACTCCAATGAGTGAACAACTGTGCCGGCCGTTGCAAGCAACACACAACTGAAATCGCGCAACGCACCTCGAGTGAAGCGCACCCAGGCACGCACGTTGGTCCGCCAGCAGCATGCACTCGAGGAAGAACACCGCTGTCCCGCGCGCTGTGCCTTGCCATTTCTCAAGGAACAGCCGCAATGCCGTCGTGAAGTCGTTCATCTTCGCGAGGCTGAGAGCTTTGCAGTGTCCGCGATCCGGCGCTATCTCTCCCGCGACCTCCGATATAAGCCGCGCGAAAATGCTCCTTGTACTCGTGGAATGTTGCGTCGTTCATGAGCGCGACGAGGTCCTCGTGGCGCTCTTCGATTTCACCCGCTGCCACCGCATCCATTTGGTCGTCCACCGCCACTTGCCGTCTGCGCCCTTCATCCACCTGACGAATTGCGCAATGTGACCCGCCAATCGCGCGAATTTCGCTTCAGCCATTTTTTTTCTGTCGTCTTGCACGAACAGCGACCGGACGAGAATTTTTCAGCGCTGTTCGCAACACATGCAGGTAAAAAACATGTGTTGTCTGGACAAGGTAACCTGAGACCATATCAGGATATAAATTCTCCGGATGAACAAGAAAGGCGAAAGTGGGCAACAGCACGTGCAGCAAGCACCCGAACCAAAGTATTTCCACAATTGCAAAGGGAAACTGCTTCAGAACCTTGCGTGTCCCTCCCATTCCCCTCTGTCGTCGACGGCCCGCAGAGGCCCGTCCCCAGCAGAGCCAAGATGGCGGAGGCCGTGCACGCGCAGCTCGAGGAGATGGTACCCGAGCTGCACGACTTTGAGCAGCGGGGCATCTTTTCAAAGGGCGAAATCAAGCAAATCGTCAAGAAGAGGACCGCATTCGAGTATGCGCTGCGAAGGAGGCAGCCGGAAAAGCGCGACTTTCTCCGATACATCGAGTATGAGCTGAACCTCGACTTGCTCCGGTGGGTGCCATGCGTGTGAGGATGTGTGCGTGTGTGTGTGTGTGTGTGGGAGAATGTGTTTCATATAATGGTATGAGTACTGCGTGGTGGTGTGTGCTGTGTGTTACCGCTTCTAAAAATGGTACGTATGTGCGTGTGACCGGAACAAATTTACAGACGAAAGCGTCGCGAGCGCCTGGGCATCGTGCGGAAAAACACGACGAGCGAGTTTGCCATCCAGCGCCGCATCCATTTCATCTTCCACCGCGCCGAACAAAAGTTCAAGGGCGACGTGTCCCTGTGGCTGCAGCACATCGACTTTTGCAAGCGGACGGGCGCGGCGCGCATGCTCGGCAAGGTCTTCGCGCAGGCGCTCCAGTTTCACCCCCGCAATGCGTCGCTGTGGGTCCTCGCCGCGAAGTGGGACTTTGAGGAGACGGGCAACGTCAACACGGCGCGCGTGCTCATGCAGCGGGGCATCCGTCTCAACCCTGACTCGCACTTGCTGTGGCGCGAGTACTTTCGCATGGAGCTCACCTACGTCGAGCGGCTGCGCGCGCGGCGAAAGCTGCTTGGGATTGCCCCTAAGGACGCGGCTGCGGATGGTGCGAACGGTGCCGCTTCTGCGCTCGACATTCCCGCGGTGTCGGGCGAGTCGAATGCGCCGCTGCCCGCCGCCCCCGCAACGCCGATGGACGCTTTGCTGTCCGGCGCCATTCCGCGCGTCGTGTACAAAAACGCCATTGCCGCGTTGCCGCGCGATCTTTCCCTGCGTCAGTCGCTTGCAGAGGTATGCTTGGCGTTTCCCGACGACTCGGAGATTCTCGACGCAATCTATGCCGACATCCTTCGCGATTTTGAGGGGGTCGCGGCCGCGCGCGTCTTTGTTGCTGTGAGGCCGTATTACACTGCGAAGGCGGCCGTGGCCGCGCTGTCGTCCGCGCAGAGCGAGGAAGTCGTGGCACCGCCGAAGGCCGCTTTGTTAGCTGCGGAACGGACGGCGGCGAAGAACCTCGAGGCTGCTGCGTCCGCTGTCGGCACGCCGGCTGTTTATGAGGAGGGGTGCAAGTTCCACCTGCAAGTACTCGCTGGGACGTCGTCGAGTGGCGACAAGGGCGCTTTGGAGGGCGCAGAGGGGGGTGAGGCGGTGGATCGGGCGCGCGCGGACTTCCACGTCGGGTGCATTTTGAATCTCTGCTCTGTGGCGGCGGAGAAGGGCCTTGCGAGCGATTGGCTGCTGACGACGCGCGTGTCGGCACTTCTGGATGTCGGTGAGATTGCAAAGGCGCTCGAGTGTGCGCGTGAGGCGACGGACGGCGTGAGGGGTAAGGAGAAGGCGCGGGCGGCGTCTACGGCGGTATGGATGGACCGGCTTCGGCTGGAAATCACGGAAGCGGCGGCGCACGGTGGGTTGTTCGCATTTGTGAGGTCACTTGTGTTGTTGTTGCGTCTGTGGTGGGTATGTGCACAGGCGTTCCTCTGTGTGTGCTTGTGTCGGTAACCAACTATTTTGTCCATTTGCTCTAAACAGGCAACACGAAGACGTTTGTGGATGGCGTGCACAAGGCATTTGCTCGCGCCGTGTCGTCGTTGGACGTGCGAGGACAGGCGGAGGTCTACTCGCTGTGGGTCGAGTACTGCATTGCCGCCGGTGACGCCACAAGGACGTCCGAATGCTTTGAGGCAAGTGATATATGTCGTGCTCGTCTTGTTCCGCTTCGAATAGGCGCTGCATGCCGTGGATGTTATGGGTGTGAATATTGCACTTTGTGTGCAAGTGTCGGCTGTTGCGTTGCACGTCTTGACAAAATTCCTCCGTGTCGTTCCTTCCAGGCGGCCGTGAAGCTCCACGGCAACGCAGAAGTAACCGCAGTGGCGGCGGCTCTGCGCATGCGCTACATTGAGTGGGCGTGCATCGTGGGTGGCATCGAACGCGCGCGGGAAGTGTACACAAGGTGAGAAAGAAGCGCTGGTGTTTGACGAGGACGACAAGCACGTGGAAGGGCATGCCGTCCCTTCTGCACATACGACTTGGTGTTCGCTGTGTTCCTTTTGTCGTTCGTCTTTTGTGTAAAGTGACTTTTTTTTTGTTCACGTTCTCGTCTGCAGAATGCTTGCTATGCTCTCGGTTCCGCTGGACCTCTACATCAAGTGCATTGAGGTGGAGAACGCGCAACCGGCGCCGAACCGCGCGCGCGTCATGCAGCTGTTCGAAGCCGCCGTCACTGCGTACGGGTCCAACAACGCGGGTGAGTTGCATGTGCCTTCCCTGTTCTGTACCGTTGTCGGAAGGGATTTGCTCTCAGAGACGTCTATTGCGATTCGTTTGTGTTTAGAGGCAATATTTCATTGATCCTGTCTGGAGTTCTCAGCGTTTTGATGGTCGTCCACTCATCGCGCATAGTTCGCGTGTGTTTTATGTGCGAGGGCTTATTCACGTTTGTCTCTCGATGCAGACCTCTGGCTCGACTACATTTCGAGCGAGCTCTCGCACGGCCAGGCCGCCAACGTGGGCACGCTCTACTGGCGCGCGCTCAAGCACCTCGACGACGCCTCCGAATTTGTGCAGAGGTACAACTTGCTGCGAGTCGCCGGTGGCACCGCGTGAGCCCAATACAGTGACTGACGAAAACGTGCCCTAGATGATTCGCCAGTGTTGTGCTTGGGTGGACCATGAACGCGAACTTTGTGCAGAGGTGTAACTTGCGAGTCGCCGGTGGCACCCGCGTGAGCGCAATACAGTGACTGCGACGGAAAGAAGGAAGACTGAGAAGCTAGGCGGGCGTTATTCGTGGAACAGATCATGTCACCAAGGAAGGCTTGTCTGGTCACTGCCCACGTGCCACGTGCCACTCGACTGAGTTCGCGTTCGTGGTTCACCCAAGCACAACACTAAAGAATCATCAAGAGAAAGTTGCGTTTGTGTAAGGTATAAGCGCAGTATTATCGAAGGGGAAGACGCAACGATCGTCACAAATATGTCCCTCGCGTTCAAGGCAAGTCGTTGATGTCTTCTCCAAGTGGCTGTATGCGCACTTATTCAGTGCGCTCGTCCGAGTTGTGCGGTCGTGCGTGTAGTGCACTCGTGTGTGCTGTGTGGTGTGCCATCCTGTGTACTGTGCGCTCGTACATGTTGTGGTCTGTTTGCTCGTACGTGTTGTGGTCTCTTCGTGTGTGCTGTGCGCTCGTGTCTGCTGCGCGCTCGTTTTTCTTCTGTCCGCGTCGGTTCACTAAAACGACGTCATTTGCGCGTCGCAGGCGACGCGCGCACTTGCGCACGCCGCAACGTCAGGCGCCGTCGCATCGAGTGCAACGAGTGAGTCCGATCTGCCAGAAATCACTGTGCAGTACAGTGTGCCGTGTTGGTCTCGAACCCGTGGCTTTCTGTTGCCCGTCCTGAGAACCGACACTTCCGCCACGCAACCCTCAGAGCGGATAGGCATGGCGGTCGTTGGCGCGGGTCGCATTGGCAAGATTCACGCAGAGACGCTCTCGAAGGACCCTAAGGTGCATCTCGCCGCCATCTGCTCTGGGCGCGAGGCGACGGCGAAACAGCTTGCGGAGCACCTGCGCGTGCCGCAGCACACGGCGCGTTATGAGGACATTATGGAGAACAAGGACGTCGATGCGGTTGTGCTGTGCTCCCCGACGGACCAGCACGCGGAGCAGATTGTCGCGGCCGCGAAGGCAGGGAAGCACGTGTTCTGCGAGAAGCCCGTCGCGCTCGACCTCGGCGTCGTCGACAGGACGCTCAAGGTCGTTGAGGACAGCGGCATCACGTGGGTGGCCCGCCTACGTTCTCTGTTATTATCTTTTCATCTGTTCTCCTACGATCATATTGAGAGGGTCGGCAAAGCTGCCTTCTCTCAGAGACGAGAGAGAGACAGGCAAGCAGTAACCAACCCAGCTCACGCGTACGTGCTCGCCTACGCGCAGCTTCATGATCGGCTTCAACCGCCGCTTCGACGCCAACTTCAGCCGCGTGCAGCAGGCGGTGGCCATGGGCGAAATAGGCGAGACGCGCATGGTGCACATTGTCAGCCGCGATCCCTCTCCGCCGTCGGCAGAGTACGCGCGCTCTTCCGGCGGCATGTTCCTCGACATGTCCATCCACGACTTTGACATGGCGCGCTTTGTTGTCGGCGGCGACGCGGAGGTGGAGGAGGTGTACACAAAGGCATCGTGCGTGGTGAACCCGGAGATTGGCGCTGCGGGCGACTACGACACGGCCGTGACCATGCTCACGTTCAGCAACGGCGTCGTGGCGACCGTCGACAACTGTCGCGAGGCCGGTGGGTTGAGTGCGTCAGTGGCGTGCAGCAGCATGTGCTTTTTCTTCTATATCGTGCACGTGTGGTGTGTGAGATGTGTGTTCCTTTATAGATGGCGAGGCCAGCAGTGCGTCAGTGGCGTGCGCAGTGTGCGCAGTGTGTGTGTGTGTGCTTCTTTTTAAGTTGTGTAGTGATGTGCTGTGTCTACGGGACGTATTCAGCTATGCGGCGTGTGTGCGTGCGTCTGCATGCTGTCTCACTCGCGTGTTTCGCAGTGTACGGATACGACCAGCGCATCGAAGTGTTCGGCAGCGCGGGTTCCGTGTCGTCGGAGAACATTTTCCCCAACGCGTGCACGTTCCGCGGGCGAACGACAATATATCAGGTGCGTACGTGTGCTCTCACCCTCGCCCCTTCGCACGCATGCATATATTGCAACATCTCTATCGTTCGCAACACCACCGATCCAAGATTTTTCCATCTCATTGCTTCCTTTCTCCTCCACGCACACGTACGCGCGTTCTTGTAATGCGTCGTGATCCTCTCTCACACGCTCTTCCCACGCAGGACCTTCCCCTCAATTTCTTCATGGAGCGCTATCTCACTTCGTACAAGGTCGAGCTGAACGAGTTCGTGCGCGCGTGTATGGGCGGAGCTGTCACGGCGACGGCCGCTGACGCGCGCGCCTCGCTTGTTATTGCGCTCGCGGCGCGCGAGTCGGCGCGGCAAAAGCGGCCCGTGAAAACGTCTGAGATTGTTGCTTGAGTGCGCGTTGCGTTTGATTGGTTTGTTAATGCGGACGAGTGGAGTAACAGTCGGCCGTCACACGTCCATGCATCGCTCTTCGCCGTCAATACACCCGTATTTCTTCGAGACTGCTTGCCTCGCCTGTCGCCCGTGTGCGCGTGTGTGCGCGTCTTATATTGAAGGCTATTTGTCCTCTGGTGTGTGGAGGATGTACGACGAGTTTAACGCAGCGATTGACTGCTCCAAGGGAACTGACGCACTCGCGGTGTGTGCCCTTTGCATCCAAACCCTCGTGTTCATTCTTTTGCGCATCTTCAGTTACAGTCTCTTTCTCTCTGTGCACATGCTGTGTTGTCGTGTGTATGTGTGGGTGTGTGTGTGTGTGTGTGTGTGTGTGTGCGTGCGTGCGTGCGTGTGTGGGTGTGTGTGTGGGTGGGTGTGTGTGCGCGTGTGTGTGTGTGTGTGTGTGTGTGTTTGTGTGTGTGTATTGTGTGTGTAGTGTCTGTGTGTGTGCGCGCGTGTGTGTGTGTGTGTGTGTGTGTGTGTGTATCGTTCGGTGTAAGCGTGCGCGCAGAGTTGCACACGGACACCCTCACATCTCCCTGTCTTCGTGCCATTTGTAGGGGTCGTTTGTATTACTACTCGACACAAACGGCGCCGACGGCAACTTTTTGATACACCACTTTGTCTCGGTGCACGCACGCGCGTCACGCCGCGTCGTCCTTGTCTCTTTCTCGCACATTCTGCACCACTATGTGCTGGCGGGACGCAAGTTGGTGAGTTGTGTCTTGTATTCTCGCTTGCACTCGTGTACGTGTGCGTGGAATGGGGATGCGATGGTACTGGCAAGTGTGTGTGTGTGTGTGTGTGTGTGTGTGTGTGTGTGTGTGTGCGTGCGTGCGTGTGTGTGTATGTGTGTGTGTGTGTGTATTCACCTCTCTTTCTCCTCTCAGGGCGTAAACATCGCAGCACTGCAATCTTCGGGTCAACTCTTCTCCATCGATGCATGCACACATCTCCTCGATCATTCCTGGCCGTCGACCTCCAGCGACAGCGGAGCACCGGCACACGCGCACGCGGCTGCGGTCGTCGCTGGCGTCTCGCAAAGCAACGCCTCGTTTTCTCTGCCGCACGCAACTGCGTCCGGGAATAGCCTCGATGCGCTCTACGCAGACGTGCTGCGTGCGTCGGGCGGTGACTCTGACGCGCCTGCGACTGGGACGTGCGTTGTAATCGACGATTTGAGCGCGGCGGTGGCGGCCGGTGTGTCGCCGAGGGATGTCATGGACTTTGCGGTGCGGCTGAAGGCGACAGTGTGCGGACCGAAATTGAAGGTGGAGACTGAGGGCACGCTTGTCGCTGCATTCGGCGGGGTCCTGCACGTCACATGGTGGTGTGTCTGCGTGTGTGCGAGTGCATATGTTGTGTGGTGTGTGGCTGTGGGTGTGTTGGTGAACGCTGTGTCTGTGTGTCACGTGGTGTGTGTGTGTGTCTGTGTGTGTGTGTGTGTGTGTGTGTGTGTGCGTGTGCGTGCGAGTGCGACGTAGTGTGGTGTGTGCGTGCGAGTGCGACGTAGTGTGGTGTGTGGCTTTGGGTGTGTCTGTGGGTGTCCGTAAGGGCGAGGGTGCATGTGCGCGAAGCATGACGGTGTACATTGCGCGCCCACCCTCCCCTATCTGCGCAATTCCTTATCCGATTTGTTCGCAGGGTTGCGTCGTTGTTCTGGCCCATTCGGATTGCGACGACTACGCGCCAATCGACGGACTTGGCGAAGAGTGCGGCATTGCGCGCATGCTCCAACACTTGTGCGACCGCTGCGTGCGTGTGGAGCCGCTCTCGACGGGATTTTCTGTGGACGTGAACGGGCAGGTGGGACGTTGACACCGCGAAGTGTCGCTTGGGACGGTTGTAGGGCCTCACGGAAACGATTCATACCTGGCAGTGCTTTGTGCAGAGTTCTACGTTTCTACGTTGCGTCATGTATGCATGTGCGTGAGGGGGGGGGGGGGGGGGGGGG